>JAEQML010055904.1:0-35054 GCA_016904865.1 Pissodes strobi
TGGGAGACAAGGGTACTGTCATCTGCAAAACTGTAAACAGGATTATTTGTTTCGGTCAGCAGGTCATATAGATGATGCCTACTACTACATCTCTAACACTAAGCATATGATATTTTATCCCTAGCTAATAGTTAATGTTATAAAACCACACAACAGAAGTGAAAACTTCAACAATGCGAGGTTAATATTACGAGCTACAAAGATTTTTCATGTTCTATATTTTGAAATTACTTGCGACAACTTCGATGGTCAAAGTAAAATTACTGATGGGGAAAAACCCCAACACGTGTATAAACTATCGTTTTTCATTGTATAGTTTGGTGATATCACCCTGTATGTATGTAGCATGAATGAACGGTAATTAAACTCAAAATAGATTTATTTCACCCCGGGTACAACCCAATTTGTGCATATAAAATTAGCATATGCCAGTTCTTCAAAACCCCTTAGCCCAAACCTGGACCGGGACGATCCCTGCACACCAGTACTATCAATATAATAGATTACAATATAGCAACTCTTCACTCGTAAAGGAAAACGTTTGTAATCGTTTTCAATTTAATGTATCCTTGTCTCAGTCAGCATTGTGAATAATAGTCTGTCAAATAAAGAAAGAAAACAGTTTCTACCCTTTTAATCTCAAATTAATTCGGTATGTGTCACCGCCCACTTTTATTATGTGGTTTTGCCGCTAGGCGACCAGCTCAAAGAAAGAAATTAATCAAGTCAGTGCTCTGCTAACACCCCACGTTGCTAGATCGGTCTCGTCATCGCGCTCTAACAAGTGCCTCTTCGCGCCAAAAGGTCAAATTCCTTTTTGGGCCAATTTCTCTTTTTGTATGCATAAATATTAGAGAATATTTAGTGCACCTCAGTTATCTTTGTCCAAAATTAGACAAAGACCTCCTTTGGCTTTTTTTAAGCAATTCTTCGAAGTCAGAACGATAGCGTCCCCTTTGGAAAATTGAACATAAGATGGCGGATTGACATTCCTGGTCGAATAATTTCTGCAAGCAAGGTGAAAGCGGGATGTTATGGTTTCCGTAAAACAAACAAAGGAAGTTGGAAAGTAACTAGTAAAATCTCTCCCTGTAGTCCCTTTTGAAGATACAGGTAAAGCAGTCAAAGTTTAAAGGTACGATGTGTGAAGTGTGAACGTTGCTAAGTTGGAGATCTAAGCATTAAAATAAGAAAGATAGAAAACTAGATTTAAATCAAACAATCAAGACTTTTTAGTAGATATTCCTAATTTTAAGAAACCTTTTGTATATTTATTTTCTATGTGAGTATGTATGAATGATGAATGAATGTAAGTAGGTTAAGAACTATTCAAAAAATTGTACCTATATGTTTACATTAATTGCAAACGAATAATTGCATTATTAAAGTACATTAACATACCTATCGAGTTTTAATTCACATAATCTATGTTCAAAACCCCATCACCCTATTCTAATACAGTCCACTAATTTAATTGCTAGTAGCAATTATACTGTTAATTGCTACCTTCACCTTTGTGGTGAAAATAGGTTAAGTAAATTAATTTGTTTGTACCGACCAATTACACCTCGAAATCTCGCATTAAATCGGCAGAAACCTGCCGGTTATCGCTTGCAAAATGTACAATGATTTCGATCCTGTCCCATTTTCCCATCTTTATGTCGTTTTAAATGAGATTTCAGGCAAACAAATCTACTTACTTACCACAAAACTATACGCATCGACATGCTAAAAGTAAAATGCTACCTCGATATAAATTGCACTAAAAACTGCCTATAATCAACAAGAAAAAGCCACATTTTCCGATCTAGTCCCATTTCTCCTGCATCACTCCATTTTCAATGAGATAATAAATCTACATATTTCAACTTAAACGACAGGTTAAAATATAAGAAGACTTATAATTTATTCCTTTAAATTTTCCATAAGTAAAGCTGTATATTCAGCCCCGTAAAATTAACGAAATATTCAGAAGTATTTCCATAATTTTTTTTTTAAGCTATCTATTAACATGCATTTTATCCGAAGCGACCTTTCGTGTGACCGCGAGGAAACACTCGAACCGAACAACCTTGACATCATGTGGCTCAAGTTCACTGCCAAAGGATTAACCAAGTTCATATGCTGTCTCTATCGCCCTCCGAGCGATAGAGCCTACCAAAGCTTTTTACAACACTAGCTGCCACTTTTGATTCAATACAGATCGATCATCCCAATTCAGAAATAATCGCTCTGGGAGACTTCAATGCCCACAACACCAACTGGCTCAAACATCACAACAAGACCGACAACGAAGGTAGGGAGGCCAAAGCATTCGCCATCAGCTACGGGCTTACTCAACTTGTAGATGAACCGACTCGGATCTCAGAGAGGGGTGAATTTGCCGCCCTCCTGGATATTTTTCTAACAACAAATACTGACCAGTATACAATTATTACAGTTGGTCCGCCATTAGGTACTTCCGACCACAAACTTATTACAATGGTTTGTGAACCGCCACTCCCACAGAAGGATCCACCATTGCCACGTAAAATTTGGCATTACAATTGTGCAAATTGGGAGGATCTAAGAGACTTCTACCTATATTTTCCTTGGCTCGACGTCTGATTTGGCACTGATGACCCCTCAGTCTGTTGCGAAGAGATTACGCAAGGCGATTACTCAGGAATGGAAGCATACATCCCAGATTTCATCAAGTTATCGTCAAAAGAAAGCCCTGGTTCGGCAGAAAATGCGAAAGAGCCGTAGGTTGGAAACAACAAGCCTACAAGTACTGGCAGCAAAATCAGACCGCTGAAAATCGCAGTTATTTTACCGAAGCGGGAAATGAAAGCGAACGCGTGATTGACGAAACCAAAGAATATTCTATTTGCGTAGCATATAATATTCTTTGACGAAACTAAGGACAGATAGAATCAAAGAACCAGGAATAAACCTTTGCAATGCCCCAGTGGCTCCAGGAACTTCTGGTCGGTGGCAAAGCAATAAGTAGTAACTTTACAGAAACGTCTCTTCCACCGTTGACGCCGTTGAAAACGGCGTCACGGCAACTATAGCTATGAAAAAAGCAAACATACTCGCCGAAATGTTTTTATCGCACTCGACTTTAAACTACCCCCATGGCTCTCCTCACCATATCCAACATCAACACTACAATGACAGAAGTTAAGTTTCACCACCGTGACATTCGTCAAATCCTCAAAGAGCTAGGCATCAGGGCTGAATGGAATACCTACCATCGTGTTAAAGAACTGCGGCAAGAACTAACACCCATTTTTTCCAGACTTTTTTCTCTGTTTTGCCGAAAAGGGATTTACTCATCCTCTTGGAAAGTCGCTCGAGTACAACCTGTTCCACAAAAAGGCAAGAAAACCACGCCCTCACACTATCACCCAATTTCCTTGCTTCCAATAATCTCCAAAGTCATGGAACATGTAGTCAATGAGCAATTACTCAAGTTCCTCGAGACTAACAGAATAATTAGCGATATCCAATACGGCTTCGACAAACAGAGATCGGCAGGATATATATTGGCCTATGTCACTCATATATGGAGTAGGTCAATTGAGAACTACGAAGAATCTCGAGCGATTGCGTTAGATGTCTCGAAAACTACTGACAGAGTTTGGCATGACGTATTGCTCAACAAACTGCTGCTGCTGCTGCTGGTTGCTGGCTTGCCAGTTTCCTTAAGAACCGATATTTGCACGTTGCAGTTCATGGAGACATCTCAGACACATTCACCATTAATATGCCTCAGGGTGCATTTCACCAACTCTATTCCTCATCTATATTAATAACTTGCTGACCGAAACCAATAATCCTGTTTACAGCTTTGTAGATGACAGTACCATTGTCCCCCAATTTAGGTCAGAAAAACCTTTACCAGCAACTGGGACTTATCACCGCAGACAGGAGCAGATTACAACAATTAATCAAGATCTGGAGAAGGTTCGAATCTGGGGCGACAGGAATTTGGTCCAGTTCATTGCAGCAAAAACCCAAGCAGCCACATTTACCAAGAAAGCCAATATGGCGGGCCCTGATAATCCTGATATCATTATGGCAGGATCGACCATTCCTTCATCCTCGCCAATTGGACTACTGGGTGTCTCGGTCAACAGCAATAACCTTGCTAACATCGCAAAATCGGCCTCGCAGAAGCTTGGTGCGCTATTTCGCAACAAAAACTGTATACACCGCAGCTGCTGCTCTGGAACTCACTCCCGGGACATCTGTTTCCCCCTAATAACCTACAGATGTTCAAGAACCGTGTCAATCAACATCTTCGCGCACACCCTGCTCGTCGAGTGCCATATGATCTCCGTTTAGTGTGTGTGCCACTGTCATAAGAAAAATACATATAACATGTTCCCAAATGTATTTTAATTGGGGAACTAATAGTCAATATTAAATTGTTTAGGTTGCAAGAATTGATAAAACCCATCCGATAATGCGTATTATTTAAAAGATTAAATTTTAATGGAAAAAACTCACTTTGCATTAATTTAAATTACGTGTACGAAACTTTCGGGTTAACTGCATGTGTATTGCACCAGGTAATTCTCAGAAGGTTGACGTAATCGAGTGAATATTAAGCGCTTTAAGGGACGTGATCGGCATCTGAACTAAACTGTTCAGATAATATTAAATTATTTTATGAGAGAGCAAATGGCTGGTAATACAGCTGAATGAGGTCTTATACATAAGGGCAAAAAAAGCTTTATAAACTTTTTGAGTAAGTTAATGTTTTTGATAATTTTAGCACAAAACGACGCTGTTCTCATTTTTTCACATTTTCAAGTTTAGTTGAAATAAAACCTCTTATTCATATTATAATACATCAAAAAACTGTATTGCTCTTACGGTTAAACTATATAATTCTGGAAATTGGAATAAAAGCACTTTATAATGTGTATTAGACATTTTTTACGGTAGTGGCACACACACACTAAAGGGGGATCCTATGGCGCTCGACGAGCGGTGTGTGTTCGAAGATGTTGAGTGACACGGTTCCTGAATAGTTGTAGGTTATAACTAGGAGGAAACAGATGTCCTGGGAGTGAGTTCCACAGTGATGCAGTGCGCCAGACAAAGGAGTTCTTGTAAAGCGATGTTCTAGGTGTTTCCAGTTGGACGACAAACTGGTGCGCTCTTGTCTGTCGTGACTGTCTGACAGGCTTTGCCAGGCGTGCTAAATCCTGGGAACATCTGTTGTGAAAGTATCTGTAAAACAGGGCCACATGTCTGCGGTGTTCCGGACGATCCAGAATCCGGGTCAAGTCCGGGTCACCGACAAGACACACAGCTCTCTTCTGAATGGAATCCAGCAGCTTTAGGGTGTGCTTTGGTGCGGCACCCCAGATGTGTGAGCAATATTCTAAGCACGGTCTTATTTGCGCTTTGTAGAGCAAGATCAGCTGCTGCGGTGTATACAGTTTTCTGTTGCGAAATAGCGCATCAAGCTTCTGGGAGGCTGACTTTGCGATGTGACGAGGATGAAGGAATGGTCGATTCTGACATAATGATGTCAAGGCCCGGCGTATTGGCCCTCTTGGTAAACGTGGCTGCTTGGGTGTTTGCTAGATTGAACTGAACCAAATTTCTGTCGCCCCAAGTTTTAACTTGCTCCAGGTCTTGATTAATTGCTGTAATCTGCTCCTGTCTGCGATGATAAGTCTCAGTCGCTGCTAAAGGTTTTTCTGATCTAAATTGGGAGACAAGGGTACTGTCATCTGCAAAACTGTAAACAGAATTAGTCGTTGCGGTAGCAAGTCATTAATATAGATGAGGAACAGAGTTGGTGAAAGCATTGCGCCCTCATTAGCCCGCGTTAATGGTAAATGTGTCCGAGATGTATCCATCAACTGAAACGTGCAGAGATCGTTTCTTTAGGAAACTGACAAGCCAGCTGCAGAGAGAGGCTTGCAGTCTGAAGGACGGCCATTTGTTGAGCAGTCCGTCATGCCAAACTCTGTCGAATACCTTTGAAATATCTAACGCAATCGCTCGAGACTCTCCGTAGTTCTCAATTGCCCTACTCCATATATGAGTGACATATGCCAATATATCCTGTCAATCTCTATTTGCGAAAGCCGTATTGATTATCGCTGATTATTCTGTTGTTCTCGAGGTGCTTGAGTAGTTGCTGATTGACTACACGTTCCATGACTTTGTAGATTATTGGAAGCAAGGCAATTGGGCGATAGTTTGAGGGCGTGGCTTTCTTGCCCTTTTTTGGAACAGATTGCACTCGAGCGACATCCAAGAAAATGAGTAAATCACTTTTCCGTAAGACAGCGAAAAAAGCCTGGAAAAACGGGTGTTATTTGGTTGCTGCAGTTCTTTAATACGATGGCAGGTATTCCGTCCGGTCCTGTTGCCTTTTGCGTATCTAGTTCTTTAAGGATTTTACGAATATCACGGTGATGAAACTTGACTTCTGCCATGGTAGTGTTGATGTTAGATATGATGAGGAGAGCCTTGCCTTGGGGGACGTCTAAGGTAGAGTGCGATGAAAACATTTTGGCGAGCATGTTTGCTTTTTCCTTGGCAGTAGTCGCCGTGAAGCCACGTTCGTCTGTAAAGGGTCGGAGACACGTTTTTGTAGAGTTATTACTTACTGTCTTTGCTACCGACCAGAAATTCCTAAAGCCACTGGGGCATTGCAAAAGTTTATTTCTGATCCTTTGATTGTGTTTGTCCTTAGTTTCGTCGACCACACGTTTGCATTTGGTTCTCGAATCGACAAAATAATTGCGATTTTCAGCAGACTGATTTTGTTGCCAGTACTTGTAGGCTTGCTGTTTCCTACCTACAGCTCTTTCGCATCTTCTTTCGAACCAGGGTTTTTCTTTAGATGGTAACTTAGTGGAATTTGGGATGTATGCTTCCATTCCTGATTAGGTTACTTGCGTGATCTCTTCGCAGTAGACTGACGGGTCGTAAGTGCCAAAGCAGGCGTCAAGCCAAGGAAAATTTAGGTAAAACTCCCTTAAATCGTCCAAGTTTAAAGAATTGTAATGCCAGATTTTGCGAGGCAATGGTGGATCCTTCTATAGAAGTGGCAATTCACAAACCGTTGTAATAAATTTGTGGTGGGAAGTATCTAATGGCGGACCAACTGTAATTGTGTACGGGTCAGGATTGGTGGTTAGAAAAAGATTCAGGAGGGCGGCGAATTCACCCCTCTCTGAGATTCGAGTTGGTTCGTCTACAAACTGAGTAAGCGCGCACAGCTGATGGCAAATGCTTCAGCTTCTCTATCTTCGTTGTCTGGACTTGTTGTGATGTTTGAGCAAGTTGGTGTTGTGGGCATTGAAGTCTCCCAGAACGATTATTTTTGAATTGGGGTGATCGACCTGTATTGAGTCAAAAGTGGTTGCTAGTGTTGTAAAAATGCTTTGGTAGGCTCTATCGCTGGGAGAGCGATAAAGACAACATATAAACTTGGTTAATCCCTTGGCTGTGAACTTGAGCCACATGACGTCAAGGTTGTTCGGTTCGAGTATTTCCTCGCGGTGACATGAAAGGTCGGTTCGGACATAAAGGCATAATCCGAACTTATGTCTAAATCGGGTATGTAAGTCGTAACCAGGAAAGGGGTAGTCTACTGTTGTTGTTGTAGAACATACTTGTGTTTCTGTAAGGGCAAGCATGTGTGGTCTATTTGCTTGTAGATGTTGGTGTGCCGAATTTATATTTGTATTTAGGCCTCTTATGTTGCAGAAATCTATTCTAAATTGGTTCTGTATCTTTGCTGTCTGTGAAATGCGGATGAAGGGCTCTCAGGCCTCAGACT
This sequence comes from Pissodes strobi, assembly GCA_016904865.1. Classification (NCBI taxonomy): domain Eukaryota; kingdom Metazoa; phylum Arthropoda; class Insecta; order Coleoptera; family Curculionidae; genus Pissodes; species Pissodes strobi. Next base: position 7,802 of record JAEQML010055904.1, read on the forward strand.
CGTTCTTCTGGTGGTCCCTAGTCTGACAGGGGTAAGAATGAGGGTTGTTGGGTCACTGCCCAGTGATCAGCACCAGACTTTGTACGTTGGTGTTCCAGCCTGGAACCCAAACTCGGAATGGTGAGGGATTCAAACTGCTCTCACCAGTTTGACGTTCCTGCTTGCTAATACAATGCCGCCCCTCTTGTCACAAACTATAATTGATCAGCTCCAACCATTTATAGCGGAACTTGTAAATCGATGCCTTATCAAAAAAATTAAGTTCTACCTGTTTTGCGCTAAGAACGGTTTCCAGGGAGCTTAACTTGTCAACTGCTAGAACAGTCTACTATCCCCATTTTGAGTCGCACCTCCGATGCGCCATTCCATTCATGTTGTGCGACTCAATTTGAGCGTATTTTCAAGCTACAAAAGAGACCTGTTCGATACTCACTGAGACTTAAAAGTAGAATGCACTGCCAGGATTTCTTTAAAAAAAAATGTATATTAACTTTTCCTTCCTTATTCATATTCGAATCCGTTTGCTTAATCCGCAAGCATGTATCTGCTATTCCAGTAAGGCCATCTCACAACTATCAACTTAGGAATACGGAGCATGATCTTTATCTGCCAGCCCCACGCTCAGAGTTATTTAAAAGGTCTATACTGTACAATGCAAAAAAAATCCACAATTATCTGCCATATGAAATGAAGTCCATAACATATTTTCCCGCATTTCGCAGAGCTTTGGATATCATATTTAGAGGAGAGAGCATTATACGCAGTAAACGACTTTTTTATAAATACTTAATTTTGAGCATTTTACTCACTGGTTTATTGGTTTAATCTTTGGTGTTTAGTATTTAGGATTTGATATTTAAATGGTTAAATTTTTTGATATTCATTAGTTTATAACATTTTTAAGCACGTACAATTTGCACAATTGTATAAAGTTTTGTATAGTTAGGTTTTTCTTTTTCTTTTCAATGTATGTTTCTATTTGTGTTTTTATATGTTTCGTACTTTAGCTATAGCTTTGTCTACAAATTATAAAAAAAATTTGACAATAAACGTTTTTATTAATCATAAAAACTTGAAACTTGTTTTAAGTTTGACGTAATTACTGCCATTTATAGCTTATTTAAGATGGCGTTTTCTTTGCAAAAGTTAGTAAAAGGAAAAAATAAGAGTAACGAAGAGTGGTAATGATTGCTATATATTGAAACAACCTTGAAGTAAATAGACTTATACGTCAGATCATTATTAATTATAATTTCACTTGGATCGACACATCTGAACATTATGGCAAAATCAAATTTGTAAATAAATTCTTTCCGCCAAAGTTTACAGAATAAATTTCGTAGCGCAACTTTTCGGTGAGTTAATAAACGAACGCGAAAATCAGGCCCGTTACAATTTTTGTTTTTAAACTTTCAAAAACGGAGTAACGATAAGAAAAGGACAGTACAGGGTTTAGTAGTCAAAGATGAATATCATCTAACATTCTAGTCGCCATTTTGCTATTTCAATCATTGTCCACTCACCATTCTGTCAGTTCGTCGTCGTGAAACTTGTTTATATATTAATTAAAACCCAAAGTAAATACACACATGAAAATGATATTCTTATATATTACAGGGTATAATAATACTTCTCTTATTAATTACCGTAAGATCCAGAAATTTACATTCTCGTCTCGTTGTGGAATTTAATTCGTGTTTAATTCTGCTTTGTAGCTGATAATGCAGGTTAAGTTTCTTAAAGTAATTAACAAAGCTTTTATTTTCTACGGACAGAAGCTGATATTTAAGAAAGCTTTATTAATTTCGTCCTTCATTTCCGATGGTAACCCATCGCTTTTTATGGAGCCAAATAATTGAGGTGGTGTGGAATGCGTGAAGGTTTCGATGCCAACTTTCCCTGACTGGTCCGTCCTAATTTTATTGCAGCGAACACTGGTTCAGTAGGAGGATGATTCGAAGGTGGAGAGTCGGTTCTCCTACTAGGTCTGGCATCCAGGTTTTGAAGCTGCACATCCACTTGATCTGCATCCATCCTGAGGCAGCAATAGGGAAGTCAGATGTTTTCTCTTCAAATGCTCCCTTAAATTCGTCGTATTCCCATAAAATCTCTTTTGCAAATATTACAAAAAGTAATTTTATCTGAAGTCTTCCTAAAATGCTCCTATAGTTGTACAAATGATCTTTTTGGTCCATGCAGGCTTCATTATTTATATATAAATATGTAACAACCTAGAACACACAAGGAGAAATATCATTTATGAACGGCAAATATCAAATATCAAATGAACATGAACACAACAGAATACACAACATAAACATATTCCCAGAAATTTATTTATTTGGACCTTGGATGCTTGCCAATTCAAATACAAATAATCAAATTAAAATTAAATTGTTTCTCTTAGTTAGCAACAACCATATAATTTATTATTTAAAAAATTATCAGTAAAATGCAATTCTAACAATCATTCATTATATTATTCATTTCAGTTTTGCAAAAGTTTATGCCGATGATTGTGCTTTCCTAAAACACCGGGGCCGATCCGACGATATGAAAAAATAACATTTAGTAATCGATTAAAAATTCGATGTTTCATTCTGCGTTGGTTGATGCTCTTGATAGTATAGATATGTTGTAGACGTACGTGATTACTTATATAGCTTTAATCTCTAATATCTCGAATTTTTATTTCGCATATGAAATACTCAATATTACTAATATGACCTGGTGACTATCTATGTTAATAACCTGCTGACCGAAACCCCAATAATCCTGCTCACAGTTTTGCAGATGACAGCACGCTTGTCTCCCAATTTGGATAAAAAAAATCGTTTACCAGTGACTGAGACTTATCACAGACTTATAGACAGGAGCAGATTACAACAATTAATCAAGATCTGGAAAGAGTTCGAACTTGGGGCGACAGAAATTTCATGCAGTTCAATGCAACAAAAACCCAAGCACACAACAAAACACTGTACACATCGCAGCAGCTGCTCTTGCTCTACAAAGCGCAAATAAGACCATGCTTAAAATATTGCTCACACATCTGGGCTGCCGACCCTAACTTTGCTGGATTCCATTCAGAAGAGAGCTGTGCGTTTCATCGGCGACCCGGGGTCTGGATATTCTGGAACGCCGCAGACATGTGGCCGAGATCTACCTGTTTTACAGATATTTTCACAGCAGATATTCCCAGGATTTGGCCCGCCTCATCCCGTTCCCAGCAACACCTGTCAGATAGTCACGACAGACGACAAGAGCGCACCCGTTCGTCGTACAACTGGAAACACCTAGAACATCTTTATAATCAAATCAAATCAAATCAAATATTTATTGGTATAAAGCATAAGAAAAAATGCGTATACAAGTCAGATAAGGAAAAACAATAGGTTTCAGAGTTAAAAAAAACTCAAATGAATAAAAGGCCGTATTAATTAAATATTTTTTTAATTTGGAAATTAACTGCTTAAACTCTAGCACCCTTATGTGGTGTGGTAGGACATTGAAGAATTTAATGTAGAAATAATCAATGCCCCTCCGCGTTCTTGATAATCTGTGAAAATCAGGGAGTACGTCATTGCGGTTACGAGTTAAATGCTTATGAACATTTTCATGTGATGATAAATGGGAGATGTTTTCCTTAATATAGGTAAGACAGTGGTAGATATATAAGGATGGAAAAGTAAGTACATGGCGAGAGGTAAAGTACTAACGGCAGCAATCTTGATACCCGAGCCCAGCCAGGACCCGCACACATCTCCTCTGCAGACCGAAAACTTTTCTTGCATGAGAACTATGATCTCAGTTTAAAATTGCATAGGACATTTGTGATGAGAACTAAGCATGATAGGCCAACATAAGAGTAGGGAGAGACACATTATGAGAAAGTGCCCTAATAAGGTAAATAATTTTTGATAATTTTCCACTCAGTTGATGAATATGCTCCTCCCAAGTAAGTCCAGGATCAAGAATAACTCCACGAAACTTAACATGCGGGTCACAGGGTAGGTCAGGTTTATTTTGTCGAAGAGTGAAGTTCAAGTTTTGAGTCTTGGATCTGTTAAGGCTAAGTTGATTGGCAGCAAACCAATCAAACAGATTGGACTGCATCTCACTGACAATATCAGCCAAGGAATCAGTGGGATTTAATGTAATTGTTTTGGTCGTGTCATCAGCAAAAAGAATGAGCATGCCTCTGCTTTGACAACCCGACAGATCGTTTATATAAATTAGGAACAAAAGAGGGCCCAGCACTGAGCCCTGCAGTACCCCAGTGTCAATGTCCAAAATTTGAGATTTTTTGTTGTTAAAGTAGACATATTGAGTACGACCAGTAAGGTATGATTCAATGAGAGACATACTCACAGTTGAGAAATTATAGTGCGCTAGTTTTTTAAACAAAATGGAGTGTGAGACACAGTCAAAGGCCTTTGTGAGATCATAGAAAGATGCATATTGTGTCCAAGCCCTGTTCCAGTCCATCCACAGATTATTAATAGCCAAGGTTGTTGATTTTTTATTGCGAAACCCATATTGCCCAGTAAGAAACAAGCTGTTATGTTCAAAATAAAAATTCATTTGGTCTTTTAGAATGGACTCAAAAATTTTGGAAAAAATTGGGCGCTAGTTGGTAACATTGTTTGGTGAACCTTTATTTTTGAAAATGGGTATTACTTTGGCACTTTTGAAAACCGGGTGAAAGGCTCCAGCCAACATGCAATGGTTAATTAACTTTGTAAGTGGATAGACAAGTATGTCCTTACGATTTTTGTGGAAATGTCAAAGCAGACCCTACTTTTGCTGTTTTTTAGGCTAGATATTTTATCTCTAACTTCATTGAAAGTGGCCAATCGAAAATTGAAGCTATTCATTGGAGGTAAGTTTGAAGTTATGTAGCTGTCAAAAGAGTTTTTGGCTTTTGGTAGGTCCTTCACAACTTCATCAGCAATATTAATAAAAAAGTTATAAAAAGTGTGTGCATTTAGTGCATCTGTATGTATTATACTGGATGGAGAACTTTTACTTTTTAGAAGATTCCACGTTGCAACATTTGACCTATTGGAATTTTTAATATAAGCATCATATGCTATTTTCTTAGAGCTGCAGATATTACCTCTATAGACCTTCCTATACCCACTGACTAGTTGCCTTGGTACCAACTCAGGATATTGCTTACTCACAGCATCCAGAGCATGAAGCCTCTCCCTAGATTCTCTCAATTCATCAGTGTACCACTCAACCTATACGGCCTGTCTATCACTATATTTCAGAGGAAAACTGAGCTCTACAGGCTCATTTATAACTTCAACAAATAGTTGAAACTTTTTGTCAGGGGTGATGTTAGGATCATTGACAAACTGCCGTATTTAAAGATCCTTTACACAAATAATGCACTATGTAAAAATCGACTTCTCCTATTGGTCGATCCATCTCGTATTACGATATGTCTGCGTGATGCAATGGATTTCTGTCAAGAGCTCTCGTGGTGTAGAGGTTTATACAGCTGGGTCTCACCTGGACGGCCGAGGTTCGAACTCCGTTGCTATTTTTTATTTTTTTTTAAGATTATGTTTCTAAACAGTTTTTTTCTTGATTTTGGGTATGTCTTGGGTTAGTTTGGGTTAGCACCTGGTTAGTTTCCTTTTCTTGAGCCCCCGTAGCGAGCGAAGCGAGCGGAGGGCCATGCGGATCGACCAATAGGAAAGGCCGATTTTTATATAGTGCACTATTTGTGTAAAGGATCTTATAATGCCAAACTGCCACCTAATCTTTTCAACATTATTATAAAGGTTAAATAGACCCTCATTTGTAATTGGTCTATAGTTTATTCTAGATTTTGATTGTTTTTCTGTATTAAGTTTTTTTAAAGGAAAAACTATAGCTCTATGGTCACACAGATGATGTAAATCGAAAGGCCTACAACAATTTGTCGAGGTGATTATGTTTGTGAACACCTTGTCGAGACATGCATTGTTTCTTGTTGGGAAATTAACTGTCGGATGAAGACCATAGGACATCATAAGATTGTTCATCTCGACTGCTCTAGTATCAGTAGTGGTAAAATGGACATTAAGGTCACCTGCAATAATGACATTTAGAGACAAATTTATACTGTCCAATATACATGCCATGATTTCCAAGAATTTAGAAAAATTACCATTAGGGGACCTGTATACTGTAATAAGCTGGGTGGAATGTTTTTTAAGGAAAACACCTGCCGCTTCCGTCAAGTTTGACAGAAAGCTTTGAGATGCTTACGTCATGATAGTCGACATGTGATTTTAAATATATGGCAACCTCCCATTACTTCCAGAAGACCTACAAAAACCGGAGGCACTTTTATACCCTTCCAAAGTTGTCACGGAAAACTGGTCAGCTGTTAACCAGTGCTCATTGATACAAATACAGTCAAAAGCATTTTCATTAAGAACTATCTCCAGCTCAGAAACTTTATTACAAAAACATTGTTCATTAATGTGAAGAAAATACACAGACTCTTGAGTAACCTGGCTTACCAAGTTCCGGCTTTCAGATGAGAAACCACTTTGGTTTGCTGGCGTTGTAGGTTGTGAAAAATGGTTAACTCTTATACCCTCTGGCCAAAGCTCTGGGTTCATTATATTGTCTACCTGCTGCCTTGGTACTCCAAGTTTGAATGAACTAACTTGCTTCGATTTAGTCTTCATTTTCTCACAAATGATGTTTGCATGACATTGATGATTCTTCAGGAAGTGCAGTATTGCTTGGGGCTCTGTATTTTTTGAAAGACCAGACAAACACCCAATACAGTTTTTGTGTTACCTCCAGTGTACTTTCAGTTTTATTCACACCTTTAATTGGTTCCGGCCTGTCAGCAGGGGAAGGGATTTTTTTCCTCGGATTTCTTTTGTATGAGACGGTTTTCCACTCAGTTATTGGGACGTTTGTGGCACTCTTCTCGGAAACTGGAGTTTTTTCACCTTGAAATTGCTCAACAAAAACAATATCATTGTCACTGTCAATGTCAACCTCAGGCTTTTGTTTTACTGTCATATCTGAAACTTCAGAAACAGTTTTCTTCCGTCTCTCTTTCGATGGCGTTTTCCGCAGGTTCTGCTGGTTCACTGTCGCCGATGTGCTCGCGCAGACAGCAACAGCTAACTTCTGTCTCTGGCGAGTTGACAATGTTGCCAGTTGTTCTGTGGAAATCTTGGAATCTAGGATACCAAGATACCCGCTTATTTTCTGGCACTTCTCCCTCAAGCTTTCCCAGCTTTTCGCTTAATACGTGAAAATTACGTTCCAGGGAGATGTATTTTTGACTTAGCTCTTCGTATAGCTGCCTTAATTCTGCAAGATCACATTCGTGTTCGACGGCATTTTTGAGGTTAGAAGGCTGGTCACAGGGGACATGCTTGCATACTGCCTTTTTAGCACCGCTTGCTTGTTGCAAACATGCGGGATGAAAGTAGTTGTGGCACTTTTTGCACTTCACAGCTGTTATAACTTTTTTAGCACAATGGAAGCAGATATTTTCGGCTATTTTACGGACCGAAGATTCCGCGTCACTCTCACTCGCCATATTGCCGGCTGACTCCTTTGTCTGGCGCACTGCATCCCTGTGGAACTCACTCCCAGGACATCTGTTTCCCCCTAATTACAACTTACAGCTATTCAAGAACCATGTCAATCAACATCTTCGCACACACACCGCTCTTCGAGTGCCATAAGATCTCACTTTAGTGTATGTGCCACGGTATTACTGCAAGGCTCAAATTCCTATCATATTTTGATGTCTGGCAGGAAATCAATACCCCCAGTCATTCATCCCCTGGGGGATGGATTACTATAACATTTAAGACGAAGTGTAGAATAAGAGAACCATGTTAATTCCCAAGAACCACTTTATTTAAACTAACTCTCTAAAAATATCATTACATGTTGTTAGGTATGCTTTCATAATTGATTATCCAGCAAAATTACACAATACAATAATAATCAGTTAAAATATTGCCTAAATGCTTACTATTACTATTTATAGGGTTAATGTACGTAAACTATGAAGTATAATAACCTATTGCGTTATTTCCTACCTATTAACATAAATACAATAATTATGTCCGATTTCAATGATCCGTTACACCTCCCTTTCCTAGAGAATGACCTTCACTATGGCCACTTGTGAAGGGCATTGTCTCGAAAATAAATGCAGATTTATAAAATTTAGTCAGCAACAGTCAAATACCTTAAAATTACTAAGTTACGTGTATACAGGGTTACACCTTACAATCTTTGTTATTTTAGTTAAGTTATTACCTTACAATATTATAAAATTTTATGATGAAATTTGCAAAATTTCTCTTGGGATAAAGTATCTTTTTCGCCCACAAGGCGTCATCTGATATCACTGTTTATCTGCATTGGTTTTCACATTTCCTAGACATAAATTTAATACTACGAACATATATAAAACCATAGGAAATATAACAAAGTCTTAAGCTAAAAATGTTTCTAACTCGAATAACTATTTCTATCACATACATAAAACAATGTCTTTTCTTCAATATGTTCTAGTAATAGGTAAAATTACACCAAAAAAATACATATTAGTCGTTAGTTTACATAATATTTCCTAAGCCTATTTTTATGAATTAGTGATTGCTTGCCTTTATTATCATTTACAACACAATTTGAACCTTTTACTGATATGATGGACAAAGGACCGTCATACCAAGGATCTAGTTTGTGACGATCTTCATTTGATAGTAGTACTAAATCTCCGGGATTAAGTGCTAATTGCTTTGATTTTGGATCAAGGTATGATTTACGATCGCATTTTGCTTTGTCAAGAAATTCCTTAGCTCTTTTATGAGCTGTCTGTAACCTAAAACGCACTTCCTTATCATAAGCATCTAGATTATATAGTGGATCTACTCCACAGCTGTTCAGAAATTCAGGAAGGTCGGCTTTCTTCGCAAAAATTAATTCATACGGAGTGTAATTATGATAAATACTTGGCGTTGTGTTATAACAAAACGCGAAATATTTGGTCCATATATCCCAATCGCAAAGCGTTTTGTCTACATACATTCGTATGAACTCATTCAGAACGCGGTGATTACGTTCGCATCCACCTATTGATTGGCTATGATAAGCAGTAGATGTTTTATGGTTAGTATTTATTAGTGATGTAAGATTTTTAAAAGGTCATTTTTATATTCATAGGGCCATATATGAGAATAAAGTTCTCAAAAATCGCTTTAGCCACCGTCGCTGCCTCTTTATTCGGAATTGGAGTGATAACAACGTATTTTGTTAATTCGCACTGAATCGTGACAGCATAGGAATTAACTTGATTTGACTTTTGAAAAGGACCAATTGTGTCGATGCAGACAATATCGAATGCCTTTTGAGGCGTAGGCGTCAATGTTAGCGGTTCCATACGTTTATGACCCGCTTTATTCACTTGACATTTATGACACTGCTTGACATAACGAGCGACATCGCGAGACATATTTTTCCATCGGTATAATGACTTTAATTTCTTCAATAATCTTTTTCGTCCACAATGACCACCTAATAGGGGATCGGTGTGAAATTTATCAATTAAGTTAAATTGTTCTTTTTTATCAGTTATTTTCGTGGGAGGAGAGAAAAGTATAATTGATAATTTTCCTAATATATCTTGCCCTACTGCCTTAAATGTGTTAATAGTGCACTTCGTGAATATTTTGTCATTTAAACTAAGTCGCATATTTTTGAACTTGCAATCATCAGCTGTTTCCTCTAGCTTAGGCAATATTTGCGCTAACGCAAAATTCTCATTAATGATTGGAAGAGTAATATTTATGTTTATTTTATTTTTATAATAAACTAGCATTTTTATGCTTTTATGCTCGAGCTTAAATTGTAGTAAGGGCATTTTTAATATATCCAAGTTATTTAAAGCTTCGTAAATTTTAGGTTGTATTACTGAATTAGGAGTGGTTGGATTAGTTAGAGTTTCGTTTACTTTCGCCGCCAGTTTTGCTTTTGATCTTGTTAGAACTAAAATTTGTGACGTTGTTTCTGTAATTTCCCTTAAATTGTCAGAGTCGATCCTTGATAACGCGTCAGCCCTTCCATTTTCGCTACCCTTAATGTATTCTATTTCAAAATCAAATTCTTCTAAATCTAAACGCATTCTGGTAAGTTTAGAAGACGGATCCCTCATTGAAAATAAATAAACCAAGGGCCGATGATCTGATTTAACTAGAAACTTTTGCCCATATAGATAACAACGAAAAAATTTTATTGCCCAATGAATTGCCGTTAATTCCTTTAAAATAGTTGGTTTATGTGATTCTCCTTTAGTAAATGAGCGAGATGCGTAAGCAATGGGCAATTCGAGGCCGTCGACGTTTTGTGAGAGAACTGCTCCGCACGCGATATTTGATGCGTCAGTTGTAAGAATGAATTGTTTATTAAAGTCTGGGTACTGTAGAATTTGAGGGCTTATTAAGGCATTTTTTAGTAAAGAAAATGAATTTTGACAATCTGCTGACCAAACGAAAGGTGTATTCTTTCTTGTTAATTTATTTAGAGGATGTGTGATTTCTGCGAAGTTTGGAATAAATCTACGGTAGTAATTACAGAACGCTACAAACCGTTTTACTTCGTCAGCGGATTTTGGAACAGGATAGTTTTCTATAATATTGTACTTAGATTCGTCAGGTAAAATGCCTTGGTCAGTTATTTTATGACCTAGATAAGTAACCTCCTTTCTAAAAAAATCGCATTTATGTGGGTTCAGCTCTAAGTTGTATTTTCTACACGTTTCAAAGACATTTTTTAAATTTTGCAGATGATGTTTCTCTGAGCATCCTATAACTATTAAATCATCCACGTAGAGAAATGCTTTCTCTGGTGTGATACCTGCAAATGCAATAGACATCATTCTTTGGAAACTGTTGGGGCTTATCAACGCTAAATGAGGTTATATCGCGGGATGATTCATGAAGCGGTATTTGATGAAAACGTGACATAAGGTCAACTACCGAAAATCACTTAGCTCTACCCAATTGATCCAAAATATCATCTATTCGATTTATAGGAAATTTATCCCCTATGAGTGATTTATTGACCATTCTAAAATCAATACATAACCTCCAAGCTTTTTGTCCATCTGCGGATTTTTTAGGGACTAATAATACCGGACTATTATATTCGGAAAAAGATGGTTCTATTATAGTAGAGTGCTACTTATAACTTATTTTGACTTCTGTGGGCACCTCGGGGTTACAAGCTGAAATTTTCACAGAATTAAGGCTTTATTATATTAATTCAAAATCCGAAGGTAATAAAAAATCATAACGGGCAAAAGGGCGGTATACCTAAAAATCGAGATTATTATATGAACGTGTAGGATATTAAATTATGAATGTTTTCATATATAATTCATCTACATTTTTGTACGAATTATATTTTTTATCATTGCTTGAAATATGCAGATTACATTGGCCCTTACGGAAAAATAAATCAAAAAATTGAAATATCTCGCTTCGAACCTGGGCAAAATCTGATTGATATATACTCATTTTTGTATTCACCTCGCATTCTCTCCGAAATGAATGCTCAAATCAAAATTTTTTAGTCTTGCAAAAAGTTTGCCTTAAGTATTTAGAATACACAGGTGTACGAATACATTTTTTCTTCTCAAATGGTAATGGAAAAATAGCATTAAATGTAAAAAAGAAATTTTCTTCAAGCAGCGACCGGCCGATCTCTCGCTTCCCGAGCACTCTCGTATCTCACTTTTCTTCATAGCTTCCTCTCTCTCGCGCCTGATATACAATACAATAAGTGCTTTTACACCATTACAGGTTAGAATACTAATAATAATAATAGCTATTATTAATTGAATAAAGTCAATGAAGACATTTTCGATTATACTGAAATTTATTTTTCCTATACGTTGCTAGGTAATAAAGAAGTAGAAAACAAATCATATACTTAATGCAACTGCTATTAAAAAAAATACTAGCTTTTATTCAGAATAGAAAAACTGAAAATGTAAAAAATCTTTATAATAACAAAATCTATTTATCTTCAGTGTCTGTATCTTCTTCAGGAATAGACACAATGACTTCAATATTGCCTTCCAGTATTTTTTGCATGATCCTATGCAACCTATTTAATTTCTTCTACGTCTACAAGCTTGCTTCCATGCAATCTAATAAAAAATTATTTGATTAAGTTTTATTATGTACCTATTTAATCTAATAATAATTTACCTTTTTTACATACACATGCAATAAATACTTTTACATCCGAAGGAAATGCTGGTGTTGTTAAAATTGAGGATAATTTGGATATCACCTGCCTCCTCAAATTTCCATCCACGTTCTGTCACCTCTGGTAATAGGGGATTTGGTTCTAAAGAACTGAAGCACACCTTAGTTTGATAATGTGCCCTCATACTGCGAAATTTTAAACTATTTTGTGTAGGGGATAGTTTTTTCAATTAGCGATGAATAGGCCAATAGTGTCCTGAAAATAATAATAGACGAAATGTTTGGATTTGTTGAAAATAATTTTATGATAAATTTCTCTATGTTATTGAACATGCCATCTGAAAATTCCTGGACCCAATCCCAATACCGTCTAAATAATCGGAATAATTTAGATTCATTTTCCAACATTTTATTTTTCCTAATCCTGAAAACTGGCTGGTTGTATGAAAACCCGTTAGAGCATGAAATGCAGGTAATTTTTTTGCAAGTTTTTCTTCTAGGCTGATGTCATGAACGGCCACATATCGCACCGAATTTCCTCTTCCACATTTTACCCCCAAATTCTCTAGAAATATATATATTTTTAATATGTACCAGAAGTACAAGTACATCAGTGTCATTGGAGTCCACGATGCATGTCAAATAATACATACAATGTTTAGCAGAGAGTATAATGCAACAAAATCCTAGTATCAGCTTCTTCGTGACTATAGAGGATAGTAATTTGTTGTCAATTGGTTCGCAATTTGTTTTCTTATCAAAAATATTGGTAAATCCCCCACTATAGTTGCGAACTTGAAATTCTTTTTATGAGAGTGCTCGTTCAGATAAAAGGTTCGTTAACTGTATTTTTTTAAACTAAAAACACAGTGGATAAATAACTTCCACTGATTTGGATGTAAAAAGGTAACTTATTATTAGATTAAATCGGTACATAATAAAACTTAATTAAATACATTTTTATTAGATTGTATGAAAGCAAAGCTTGTACACGTAGAAGAAATTAAATAGGTTGCATAGGATCATGCAAAAAAAATACTGGAAGACAATATTGAAGTCATTGTGTATATTCCTGAAGAAGATACAGACACTGAAGATAAATAGATTTTGTTATTATAAAGATTTTTTACATTTTCAGTTTTTCTATTCTGAATAAAAGCTAGTATTTTTTTTAATAGCAGTTGCATTAAGTATATCATTTGTTTTCTACTTCTTTATTACCTAGCAACGTATAGGAAAAATAAATTTCAGTATAATCGAAAATGTCTTCATTGATTATTCAATTAATAATAGCTATTATTATTATTAGTATTCTAACCCGTAATGGTATAAAAGAACTTATTGTATGTATAATAGGCGCGAGAGAGAGGAAGCTATGAAGAAAAGTGAGATACGAGAGTGCTCGGGAAGCGAGAGATCGGCCGGTCGCTGCTTGAAGAAAATTACTTTTTTATATTTAGTTCTATTTTTCCATTACCATTTGAGAAAAAAACATTATTCATACACCTATGTATTCCAAATACTTAAGGCAAACTTTTTGCAAGAATAAAAATTTTTGATTTGAGCCTTCATTTCGGAGAGAATGCGAGGTGAATACAAAAATGAGTATATTTCAATCAGATTTTGCCCAGGTTCGAAGCGAGATATTTCAATTTTTTGATTTATTTTTCCATAAGGGCCAATGTAATCTGCATATTTCAAGCAATGATAAAAAATATAATTCGTACAAAAATGTAGATGAATTATATATGAAAACATTCATAATTTAATATCCTACACGTTCATATAATAATCTCGATTTTTAGGTATACTGCCCTTTTGCCCGTTATGATTTTTGATTACCTTCGGATTTTGAATTAATATAATAAAGCCTTCATTCTGTGAAAGCTTCAGCTTGTAACTCCGAGGTGCACACAGAAATCATTTTATAGAAGACTTTTACTGCGTTGGGCACTCTACTATTATATTATTATCCAACATTTTTTCAACTTGTCGATTAATTTCGTTGTTCAAAACTCTGGGGGTCCTGTAGTTTTTAATATATACAGGTTTTCTGTTATTTAATTTTAATCTTTGAGTATAGAAATTGTTAACGGATAACTTGTCGGTTTTTAGAGCAAAAATATCTGAGAATTGTTTACATAAAGCTAAAACGTCTTGTTTTACAAATTGTGGTATGTTATTTTGATTAATTTCGTTAAATAATTGTACTTCGCGATTTTTAGATTCTACACCTATGTTATATATATTAAATTAATTGAGATTCACAGTTTCAAGTTGGGAGAGATTTACATTTACACTTTTAAATGTCGTATTAATTATTCTCACGAGAGGATTTTCCCTTGAAATGATAGTTCGCGCTACAAAGACTCCCGGCTGTAACTCCTTATTCAAGGCGATAGAATCCTGGGAAATGTTTTTTAGGCTATCGACTTTCCTTATGACTTCGCACCCAGGGGGAATATGAATAGTATTTTCCTCAGGACTACTGAACATGGGAATAACAAATTTGGTTTCTTCAACCTGCAGACTTAAGGTCCAGTTCGAATAGTCAATCGTTGCTTGATATTTAATCAGAAAATCACGACCTAAAATGCCATCTCCTGGAATGGGAAAGTCAGCATCTACTATATGAAAATTATGATGTAGCCCATGCTGTTCGAGCCAAATTATAGTTTCTGCATCGCCCAGTGACTTAGTTAGCCCCTCTGTTACTCCCTTGATTTCACTGCTGCTGGCAGTGTTGATTATCTGATTAGGATTAACCTTTGCACGCTTAAAAATAGAAATATCTGCTCCCCTATCGACTAATAGTACGTTTTTAGACCGAGTCATATCTATATCAAGTAATACGAAATTTGAAAGTGTAAGATCTAAGTTAAAGATATTTACATTTGCATTTCCCCCAATCGAACCGGTTGGGGGCTCGATTGGTTTTCCGGAAATTCTGCGTTGACATATCTTACCGAGGATCGGTAAGTATTGTAATTATTATAATTTTGGCGGTTATTGTTAAAATTATTCGGATAATTGTTCCAGTTCATACGACCTCTCTCCGAACTCCTAAAATTATATCTACCACGGGTATTGTTTAACAAGTGGTGGTTGTTGCCCCTTGATCTATATTGACCACCTCGACCACGATAGTTACGCCGATTGGTTTGATGAAAATGAAAAATATTAGTTGGATTGGGATCTGAGCTAACATTCATGAATTTCGTCAGACAGTCATTGACCGTTGAGAAAGTACCGGCTTGAATTATTAATCGCGTTTTTTCGTTATTGGAATTTTGACTAAGAGATTTAACCGCAGTTTCTACTGTGTAGCTTTCAGCTACTTCTATTGGAACACCTTCCGATATAAAAGATTTTTGCAGTTTTTCTGCCAACGATTCAATTTCTGCAGCGTATGAAGTCGAATCTTTATGATTCTGTTTGTAATTTAACAGTTTAACTGTTAGTAAACGTGAGCTCTCGCCCTTAATTTTGTCTTTAAGCCTATTTATAATCTGATCAATATTTCGTTCATTTGTAATTAAATCTCGAGCTTTTCCTGTTAACCGAGTTTTAATAAAAGCTACCGCATTAGTCTCCTGATCTGTCGAATTTTGTTTAAGAAGTTCCAAACAATCCAAAAATGATTGAAACGTGTCAAATTTACCGTCGAATTGATTTGGGACTAATTTACTTGCTAAATTTAAAAAATCAGTCGCGGTTGCCATGACTGTATTAGCTTGACCGTCTACGTCACCTTCGTCTTCACTCTCTATGATGTTAAAATCTATTGTTGCAAAAATAGTTTGCGGTATTTTGATCCTAACTTTTAATGCTTGAAAAGATTTCACTATTTTATCTCTAATGTATTGTAATGTAATGTATTGCCTAAATGCTTACTATTACTATTTATAGGGTTAATGTACGTAAACTATGAAGTATAATAACCTATTGCGTTATTTCCTACCTATTAACATAAATACAATAATTATGTCCGATTTCAATGATCCTTTACAAAGGATAACTACATAACTGGAGAACCTCCGAATCCACGATTACCGTTTTTCAGAGCTGGCTTAGTCGCTTTCGAATAAGGGGTTTGAATTTTTGAAATTTCAAAATAATTCTCGGACTTTGCTGAATAGTTTGTTTACATTTTGCTATGTTGTTTTCATGGACAAGTTGTATGTTACAGTAGTATCAAGGATAAACCAGGCTGGATATTTTCTTCTGAATATTTTAGGTTTGAAATGAAAGAGTCTATCAATTCCTTATCCATTGAATTCCGCTATTACAAGCATCTAATATATCGTAGCATTCATTTCTTATTTTCAAGAATAGTTCCATAAAGTTACCTTCCTAAAAAATTAAAATTATTTTTTTGATAGCATCTGAGGTTGGAGGTAAATTTCAAATATTTGTATCAATATATTTAATTCAGTTCATTTGAATTTGGGTCTTGTGTTTCACAATGCAGTTATTTTAACATATACAGACAGTAACTTCAAATTCGATTGTTTTATATTAAAATATCGTTTATAAGTAAAGTTTCGCTTGTTCAGATTTACCTCAATCTGAGTTTTAAGTACGATCGATCAATAACAAAAATATACAAGCCAAAGCAAAGTTCTTGTTATGTTTCCATTCTCGAAGAGAATGTAATTAATTAAAAGTTTGTTTCTTCATCATTAAATAAAGTGCGGTCGGTAATCCATTTTGGGCAAAAGTTATTTTGATTGTTTTATATGTTTTGCTCATCGTGCTTTTTTACTTTGTATTTTGTTGATAGGCAAGCACGAATGAAATAATCAAAGTAATTAAATCGATTGGCAATCACTAAATTAATATTTCTCACAAGTTCATTTTATTTATCACAGGGATATGCAAATTTTATATGGAAGAAAATGACAACTCAATACAACATGTAATGTTAAAGGAAAATAATTTCTCATTAAAGATTTTCCGGAAAAAAAATGTTTTAGGTGACTTTTTTCCAAAATTTTGGAATACTTATCTCAAGTGGAAATTCTGATTTTGATAAAAATAAATGATTTGTAAAGTATGACATCCTGGAAAAGTCATTGTAAAATGAAGGTCACGAATATCACCTCTTATACCTTGTCTGAACGATAAACATTTAACAGGGTCCCTTGATTAGCTTAGATATCAGGCAGCTACAGAAGACTTGCAGGATGAAATTAACAGGCTTACTACCCAAAATATGCAAAAAGACGCTCACATTACCCGCCTCAAAAGCAGAACACAAGACTTTAATGTTCACAGCTGAAAATATCTATTGGCTAACCAAAGAAAGAGTGCAAGAGATTAAACATAGAATGAGTTCATCTCTTTAGCAGAAATGAAAGTATTTTGTTCGAAAGTACTGAATCAGAGGTGAAACCAAAACACTTGGTTAATTAGTTGAACGAATTCGCAGTACAAAGAGAAAGTATGTTGTTCAACATGGTGACATTATAGTTCTAAAAGCCTTATCCGAAATGTTGGTGATCTAGTAAGGAAAAATCCAGGTATGTGTCAGGAACAAGACGGTTAAATGAATGAAAGTACAACGAATAGGGGTAGAGTATTCTTGCTGTAGAAGTAATTCGGCCAGGGTTTGCGTAAACTTATTCAAAGTTATTGTGGCACTTTAAGGTGCAAACGTATGTCAAAGCAAATTCACATCTTGAGTATGTCCTTGTGAAGGTGGAATTTTTCATTGGCAATTTTGCCTGCCTACAATGATTTTCAGAAGGGAAATCGGCCTTTTCTGAAAAGTATTAATAAAAACTTTGGCGTCTCAGCCATAGTAATGTTATTCTCATTTCAGTGCCTTTTTCAACAAAAAAATCTATGATTAATGATTATATTTTTAAATTCGTTAGCAAATTATATTGACAGCATAGCTTGTCAAGCTGGACATGATGGTGCTCCCAGGATCAAAACATTCCGGAGGTAAACTCCCCGTCCGTTCAGGTCTCCGGACGCCAGCGCCCGCCGGGTGGCCATGGGGGTCCTTCAAGCAACTTTCCACAGTCAGCAAGGACACCGAACCAATTTAGAATAGATTTCTGCAACATAAGAGGCCTAAATACAAACATTAATTCGGTACACCAACATCTACAAACAAACAGGCCACACATACTAGCCCTTACAGAAACCCAACTATGTTCTACAACGACAACATTAAACTACCTCTACCCTGGTTACGACATACACTCCCGATTTAGACATATGTTCGGAATATGCATTTTTGTCCGAAACGACCTTTCCTGTGACCGCGAGGAACCACTCGAACCGAACAACCTAGACGTCATGTGGGTCAAGTTTTCTGCCAAGGGCTAAGTTGGTATGCTTCCAAACTTTTTACAACACTAGCTACCACATTTGATTTAATACAGGTAGACCATCACCCCAATTCAGAAATAATCGTTCTGGGAGACACACATCACAACAAGACCGACAACGAAGGTAGAGAAGCTAAATCATTTGCCTTCAGCTGCGGGCTTATTCAACTTGTAGACGAACCAACTCGGATCTCAGAGAAGGGCAAATTTGCCGTCCTGCTGGATCTCTTTCTAACCAGAAATCCTGATCAGTACACAATTACAGTTGGTCCGCCATTAGGTACTTCCGACCACAAGAGCCAGGTTGAATAGTTATACTTCCGACCACAAACTTATTACAACGGCTTACGAGCTGCCACTTCTACAGAAGGATCCACCCACGAATGCCTCGTAAAATCTAGCATTATAATTCTGCAAACTGGGAGGATCTAAGAGAAAGTCGCAGTTATGTTACCGAAGCGAGAAACGAATGCAAACGTGTGATTGACGAAACTAAGGAGAAACACAATCAAAGAACCAGGAATAAACTTTTGCAATGTCCCAGTTGGTCTATGTGAAACAAAGAGAAGGGGAGAAATATGTTCTGTACTGACATCGGGACATGCTCTATACTATAAAAGCTCAGAAAATGAGAGCCAAAGGGGAGTAGGCTTCATCATTAATAAAAGGATATCATCCTACATTATAGAGTTTGACAATGTATCGGATAGAATAGCGGCAATTACACTAAAAATAACACCTAAACAAACAATGTAATGTATCCAATGCTACGCACCAACCACAACACACCCCGACGAAGAGGTGGAATCGTTCTACGAAGACTTAACAATAATAATGAACAGAAATAAAAGCACATACACGATAATTTCAATGCGAAACTAGGCAAACAACAAGATTACACAGAAGAAAGCCTAGGGAAATTTAGTTTCGATGAAAGGAACGAAAGGGGTGCTAGATTGCTTGAATTCCTATCCCAAAACCGTCTATATGCAATGAACTCGTTCTATAAAAAGAAAAAACAGAGAAAATGGACGTGGATTAGCCCAGACGGGTAAACAAAGAACGAGATAGACTACGTAATTTCAAACACAAAACAAATTATAAAAGACGTCAGCACATTGAATTCATTTAGAATATCAAGTGACCACAGATTGGTAAGAACATAATATATAACAATAAAGAAATTACCAAAAAAATATCAAACACGACAAAATAGACAAATAAACATAGATCTGGTTAAATTAAAAAATAACAGTAATGCATACAAGATGGAAGTAACACAGAAACTGAGAGAGCAAGACGATGGCGGAGGAATAACAGATATGGAAACCTTAACAGATAAGATAATAACATCAATGAAAGAAGCTGCCCAAAAAATAGCCAAAAAAGAAAAGACTAAAACAGAAATACTTAGCAAATAAACAAGAGAAAAAATAGAATACAAAAACAAACTATCTAGAGAAAATCAAACACAAGGATAGAGAAAAGCCGCCAAAGAAGCAAGACAACTAATAAGAAAAGATATCCAATAATACTGGGAAAACCAAATAGAAAAATCAATGGAAGAAAACAAAGAACTGAAATGCCTAAGAAAAATAGAAGGCCGACAACAACTCATATGTGTGAAAGATAAAGACGGAACAGAAACAAGGGACACCCTAAAAATAATAGAAATAACAGAGGAATTCTATAGAGAAATATATACCTCCAAATTCGACGAAAGCCCCGAATTCACAGCAAACACAAAAAAGGTCTTAAACGTCGGATCCGAAGATATACCGGATATAGATGAACAAGAAGTAGAGCTAGCATTAAGTACAATGAAAAACAATAAAGCACCGGGAGAAGACGGCATAACGATTGAACTAATCAAAGAAGGAGGAGAAAACATCATCAAGGAACTATGTAAACTATTTAACGAATGCCTGAAAAAAGGAAAATACCAAATTCATGGAATAATGCGATTGTAGTCCTATTATATAAAAAGGAGACAAAGCAAATTTAGACAACTACAGGCCAATTAGCCTGCTCTCACAAATCTACAAACTTTTCACAAAAGTAATAACAAATAGACTGACCAACAAATTAGACGAATATCAACCTGTGGAGCAAGCCGCATTTAGAAAAAACTATAGCACTTGTGATCATCTCCTAACTATGCGATTATTATCGGAAAAGACAACAAAATATAACATAAATATCTGTCTGGCATTCGTAGATTTTCGCAAGGCCTTCGACTCGGTAGAACACTGGATAATTATGAACAGCCTAAGAAACGCACGAATAGATCATAGATACCCTCAGTTAATCAATTACATATGCGAGAATGCAACATCCACCATCAAATTACCCCAAAACACAAACAAAATAAATATCCAAAGAGCAATCCGGCAGGGAGATACTATATCCCCGAAACTATTCAACCTGGCTCTTGAAGAGGCCTTTAGGCATCTTCAATGGCAAGACAAAGGTATAGTGATAAATGGAAGGCGCCTGAACCACCTACGATTCGCGGATGATGTAGTTCTTATCGCAGAAAATCCGGAAGATCTGAAAGAAATGTTAGATGAATTCAACGAAACATTAAAAAAGATAGGATTACAAATGAATCTAAACAAAACTAAAATCATGTGTACAGAAGATCCCCAGATAGTTATCAACAACCGCCATATTGAAAACGTCGATAGCTATATCTACCTCGGACACCAACTAAAAAGGGGCAAAGAAAATCAAACCAGCGCAGCACGACCTATCGCAGGAGACGGCTAGCATGGGCGGCATTTGGAAGGCTCGGAAGCATTCTTAAAAACAAAAATATACCACTGCACCTTAGATCGCGTTTATTCAATCAATGTATTCTGCCCGTTCTTATATATGGATGCCAAACATGGACCTTAACAAAACTATCAATGGAAAAAATAGCAGTTACTCAACGCTCAATGGAGAGACAAATGTTGGGCATATCATTGAAAGATAAAAAGAAAAATAGATGGATCCGAGACACTACCAAAGTGCAAGATGTAGTTGAAACAATTGCAAAACAGAAATGGAATTATGTGGGCCATATAGCGATATGTAAGGGGGATAGATGGACAAACACCCTACTACATTGTAGACCATATCTGGGAAAAAGGAACAGAGGAAGACCGCCAATGCGCTGGACCGATGACTTGAAAATGACAGCAGGATTAAATTGGACAAGAGTAGCACAAAACAGATCAAGATGGAAGCATATGAGGGACGCCTATGTTCAAAAATGGAAAGAGGCGGTTGAGATTGAGATTGAGAATGCCCCAGTGGCTCCAGGAATTTCTGGTCGGTAGCAAAGGCAATAAGTAATAACTTTACAAAAACGTCTGTTCCATCTTTGACGGACGAACGCGGCGTCACGGCGACTACAGCTAAGGAAAAAGCAAACCTGCTAGCCGAAATGTTTTCATCGCACTCTACCTTAAACGTCCGCCAAGACAAGGATCTCGCCATCATATCCAACATCAACACTACCACGGCATAAATTAAGATTCACCACCATGATATTCATGAAATCCTCAAAGAGCTAGATACGTAAAAGGTATCAGGACCGGATGCAATACCTGCCATCATGTTAATGAACTGCGCCAATAAACACCCATTCTTTCCAGACTTTTCCTCTGTCTTACCGAAAGGAGGTATACCCATCGTCTTGGAAAGTCGCTCGAGTGCAACCTGTACCAAAAAAAGGCAAGAAAACCACGCCATCAATCTATCGACCAATTTCCATGGAAAGTGTAGTCAATCAGCAACTACTCAAATACCACGAGACCAGCAGAATAATTAGCGATAATCAGTACGGGTTCACACATATATGGAGTAGGGCAATTGAGAATTACGGACAATCTCGAGTGATTGTGTTAGATATTTCGAAAGCATTCGACAGAGTTGGCTCAACAAACTGCCATCCTTCGGATTGCCAGCGGCTCTCTGCAGCTGGCTTGCCAGTTTTTTTTAGAAACCATCTCCGCTCGTTGCAATAATTGATGGACACATCTCAGACACATTCATCATAAATGCAGGAGTGCCTCAGAGCGCAATACTTTCAGCAACTCTGTTTCTCATCTTCTATATCAATGACCGTGTGCTCAAAGTTTGATTAGAGTCTCTTTTCCTTGATATCTTTGGATATACAATTAGTGAGATTGTATGCAATTTTAAATACTGAATTATCCTAACATAGTTTTGGTTTATGAACATTAGCTGAAAATGGATGAACCTCTGTATATGCCATAATATGCTGTGGTCGATACATTTCGTTGTTCTGATTATATGCATGGGGGCACGTTGATTCTTGTTAATTGCCTAGTGTTTGAATCATGTTTTTGAGCACGTTATTAGGTTAATTGTTTACGTGAGGAGAGGGTATTTGAGCTGTCATTAGTATTATCTTATTAGTTAAATTTATTTATATTTTTACAGATCTCCCTTGGGTGAGTGTATTGCATTACTAGTCCGGAAACTGTCATTCGATAGCTTATGGAAACCTAAGATAGGAATATGCAAACCGTTTTCTTTGATCTCGTGCGGTTTAGATTTTAGTGCCGGTCAAAATGTCAAAATGCACGACTTTAAACTGTCAATATTTCGTAAAGAGCGAAAGGATATTATACACGAAATGTGTTTAGATTTCTCTAGGGAGTCCAAAAATGTAATAATATACAGGATGTTTCATTAAAAAACAGTTCATCCATGCCGTAAGTTTTTTGTTTTTGGCTCAAATGTTTCTTTGATTCAATTTTTGAATTTAGCAGGAAAAATGCATCGAAGGGCTATTTTGGTTTGTTTTAAAAATACAGAGAAGGTAAGAAGTAAGCCGCTGTTCAGTCCTCGTTGGAACACCCTGTACATTTTCTTCATTTTCGAAGAGCGCTATCGTTATAGCACTATTTAAAGGTGGCGATAAAAATTGTTCCTCAAATTGTTCTTCTACCAATATTGTCGACAATTCTGGAGAAATTGTTAGAAAAATAGTTCTTGTGCTAACACCGCAACTTATACCTGTACATACACAGGATGATTCAGTATGACACGGACAACCCTAAACAAGTGATTCCTTAACCCGAAAGGTTTTTTTTGGGTATTTTTATTTAAAAAAATTACCTGATTTACTAGTTAAAATTTGTCTCGCTGTGGTACTTAATATTGACAAACCAAAATTTTCATACCGACAATATATTAATGACAAGGTTGGTTTGGACATAGGGGCCAAGTTAGCTCTTCTTGCTGATTATACTACAATCTTGTAACCCAGTAAGACTACAAATGATCTTAATGGCCGGGTGTCATGCGACTTACAAAAAATATGACACTGGACTTGGTGCGATTGAAATGAGCTCTCATTAAATGTCAGTAAGACTTGTATTAGGCACTTTAAATGTAATCTAATGGTTCGGCAAGAAGAACCGGCTCAGCGATGGCCCGAGCCGTCTAGTTTTCTCTTTTTAAATCTCACCTCAGATATGACACTAGAAGCAAACATCTTTTTAATATAATTTTTAATTTGCAGAAGAAGCCTGTTCGTTTCATCGCTGATGAAACGAACGAAGTGATTCCTCTTTCTGTCGAATGAGAACCTTCGGATTTTTCTTTATTTATTTTGGAGACTACAAACCGCACTAACCGTGCCGCAAGTCCAAAATTGAAAATCTCAAAATTCCCAAACCTCAATCACGGCATTATAATATGTGCCGTGCCTCAATTATTTTGGAGCGTACTGCGTTTTTGCCATCAATTATATTTTAAAGAACGGCCAGCCGCGCAAAAAAAAATTGAAAGCTATTGAAATACAGCAATAATTATTAAAGGGCGGATTTATCTAAGCCATATTGACAACCGCATATACAGCATGTCCAAGAGTTTCGAGCATGTCTACGTGCTACAGGGTATATCAGACAAATTGTTTCCTATTACTCCACCTCAGTTGTAGGCTTTTTGAACAAGGCCGTTTCGGCTCTGACCATAGGATATGAACAGCACACGTGCTAATTTAGTGACCCTAGCGGAGCTGAAAACCCTAAAAGAACTGGAAAATGCTCGACATTTCGAAGAACTGGCCCCGTTGTCAAGAACGAAAAACCTAAAAATTAAAATGGTTAGTAAATGCAATTAAAACAGTAAAAAGCTCGTGTGCTTTGTCAAGTTTGGAATTGACTTTGACAAAATGACAACAATAGTATTATCTAATCTTGTCAAAGTCAATTCAAAATATGACGAAGCGCACGGACTGTTTACTGCTTTCATTGCATTTACCAACCATTTTTATTTTTTGAGTTTTCATTCTTGTTTGATAAACCTGAATCCTACACAACAACATAGAGCATATCTATCTACATCTACTACAGAGTGTAAAACTTGTTAACAAAAAGTAAATTTATACGAATATCCCCAAAATCAAAAATAATGAAAATATTTACTTTTTATTTTCTTATAGAATTTCTGTTTTAAAACTTGGATTATAAAGTTTCTGATATGTACCTATTCTAAAAGCAGAAATTAAAGTTACTTCAAAGTTAATGAAAACGTTTGTTGCTTTTTTTTTTTGTTATGCCATGTAATATGCAGCTATTTCAATTTCCATTTTAAAACGTACGAAGCACAAATACAATAGAAGATCGGACATTTTTCAGCGCAGTTTTAATGCCTGCAAGTTCAACACGACCACGAATGATTTATGGCTAGGAACAGAAATTGCCAATTTACATTTTGATTGCCAATGTTAAAACCAAAGACTAGAAGATTAATTTTATTCACATGTTTCGTTTCTCGAATGTGGATTACAACTATTCGAAATGGCTGGTGAAATGATTAAGCTGAAACAAGCATTAGAAGTGTTTAATTCCCAAATAAACCTTAATATTACCAGCTTTAGGTCAATTGTTGTATAGTTGAAGTGAAATGTACAGCTTGCGGAATTTGAATATGAAATAAAAGAAGTAATGTAAATATTTTAACATCACTATGTCTAAAAGGTTGTCGGCAAGAGTTTTTTATTATTTATGAAATTTTAAACGTACCCACTAATTTTCATCCTCCATGAATTTTTAAAACATCTCCAGATGAACCAGAGTCAGCTAATAAAGAGGCATACGTTCGACGATGATACAGAGGTTGACGAAATTGTACTTAATGAGACCAAGAGAATCATTATAAATTTTAGAGACTGTAATATTGGTGGTTCTAGTTTGGCTCTTGGTCATGAGGACTGGTTTGAAGCTTAGACCATTCGGTAAATGTCTAAGGTTCGAAGTCTATGCTGAGAATACCTTAAATGAACAATTTGAATCTTTTTATTCCACAGTTGCTTTCCTTTGAGAGTGTCTCATTCAAATCCAACCAGAAAGTCATAGACGACCGATGAAATAAGGAAATCAAATAAATGTCACCATAATTTACCATAGGGGCTAGTTCTAAAGTGAATTTGTAAATAAAACAAAAACCTTTAACATTATATGAATATTTTAATAAGTTATTTTACCTGAAAATAACTGGAAGCTCATAAATAAACAAAATATAAACAATAAATTTTTATACGTAGTGAGTGCTACGATATGGACAATATCTGTCGGTACTAGATATCGACCTTGCAAAATATCACAAGAATAATACCTTAAAAGCTAAATCAATGCATAAACAATTGTCATCCTAAACAAATGTATGATTATAAACATAACCTTGAAGCTATGTACAGTTAAATGCTCATTAAAGTCCCTGCGGAAATGCTACGTATGAGCTCGGTTAGCTGAGATAAATTGAGATGAAATACAACAATATGTAAGCAATAATAACAGGCTAAATATTACCTTAAAGTTCACCTATAAGCTACTATGTACACTATGTTCACAGTTGACGAGAAACGTTCAATTCGTTTAGCAGTTTATCTTCCAGCACAGGTAAAGTCACTTTAAACACTTACTAAGTCTCTGTTGTAGCTTCTATGTACAATGTGGTTCAATTTCTTGCAAACAAGAATGACTGAATGAAGTAGTATGAGATGGTATGCATTTATATATGCATGTGGCATGACACGGATGCCCTTGTGAATGCGGTTTTTATACACGCAAATATGATTGTAAAACATGCTATACAGGTAGCATAGGTAAGCTGAAATCCTCGTAGGAAATAGCATTTGTGATATCTTTGTAGTGTAATAAAACTTGAGAGAATGGTTGCAGACAAGTGCAGGGTAATCTTTATATTAGAATAAGGCCAGAGAATATTTGCAGACTAGTGCAGAGTAATCCTTATATTAGAATAAGGCTAGGGTATAGCAACCCAGTGTTATACTCTGGTAGAGAATGTTGAACACCCATGGACAAAACCAATGGGAACGCTAGCACAGCGATGGTACCGCGTTTGAGATGTTGAGAGAATGATTGTAAACATGTGAGTTTACTTACATGAGATTCGAGACAAGATTCGATTAATATTGGTTAGAAACAAGACTCTATTGTGAGAACTCCCATGGGCGATTGCCATGGGGCGCTAGTACAGCGATGGTACAGCGTCTTACTTGAGAGCGAGTGATTGCAAACATGTGAGTTTACTTACTTGGGTTTCGAGACAAGACTCGATTACTTGTGGTTCGAGACAAGGCTCGATTGTAGAATTCCCATGGACGAGACC
>JAEQML010055905.1:0-35050 GCA_016904865.1 Pissodes strobi
CAAATATTCTGTTTCGGTATTGTGGATAAAACTCTGTTTTAGTAATGCTAATCTGTCTAATTTTAAATTATAGCAAGATACATCACATTTATAGTGACTTAATTCATGTTATAAGATTGCACCAATCGCACCTAATTTTAAAGTAGGTTCAGTTTGTTTTTAATTCGTTCAATCGTTGCTAATTTATATATTAGGCTCAAGTTTCAAAATTAATTTCAATTTATTACCTTATTACTGGTCCGGTTGAAACCAAATATTTTATCGGAGACTTGATCACGTTATTTTTTTTTTGTTTGGGTTGAATTTAGTTGCTTGTAATATAGATTACTGGCTATAGTACGTGCTTTAACGTTGTCCAATTGATACCGTTTTGTTTTCTTTTGGTTCAGATTTTCTCAATCTCTAAAATAGAAGGGTGAACATAATGATCAATTTATGACAAGAGCAATGAACAATCTTGTATGTGATTGACAACGTCAACAGCATTTGTGTTTTCCGATTAAGCTTCAATTTACGACTGTTGCTAGCCTGTCTGAACCGATTCCTATATTTAATTTAGTTAGATAATCGTACGGCTTTTGTAACAAATCATGATTTTAGGTTAAGTATACGGTAGTTGAGTTTTTTTTAACTTGAATTACTCGAATTTTCGCACAACAATTAGTCGTTCGACAATAGCGCAAGTTATAAATTTGTATCTCTCTTATAACGATATATCTCCTCACATCATCACTTCTAAAATAGAATTTGATCTGCCAGATTTACTGGTCATTTTCTTACCTTTATAGTCAGCTACCATTCTTTTTTTGAAGAGCAATAAACCAATTTTACATTTATCGCATTTATCTGTATTCATTTAGTTATTTAATTTCCTGAACTTCCCTTAAGTGGTAACGTTCCAGAGGAGGCAGTCGCAAGAAGTGGTAAGTATCTGATACTTATTACTTATTACATTAATATCTGAGTATTCGCTTATTATTGGTTTGGATTTTTGATTAATATTTGAGTATTTGCTTTATTTTTCTATGGTTAATACTGATAAATTTTTGGCATTCAAATCTGATCTAATTTTCGAACTTATTTTCGTTATTTTCTTTTGTCGTGAAGCTTAAGCTAAAACGAGTTCCATATTTCAACTTTGGGGTATTTCTTACTTGCGCCGTCTACAAGCTAGTGGCGCCTTAAATAAATGAACCCACCCGTACTCTCTAACATTTGAGCTAGGTCTTAATTTGTACGCTCAGTCGACAACTCGTTCTAGATTACGTATCGACACACGTAAATTCATTCAGTTTTAATTTTAAATTCTCAAACTTTAAATTTTTCTTTTAATTTGAAATTATTCACTCTTGGTTCCTTCTAAGCTGGAGTGAAGGTTTGCGCCTACTAGAAGAAAAGAAAAAGCGTAACACGGGAAAGATATTACTCGGAAGTCCATTCCAGAGCGAGGTAGTCCTCCAGACAAAGGAGTTCCGTAACGGCGACGTCCTTAGAGTTCGCAACTGAATCGTATATTGATCAGCAGCTTGTTTCTGACGGGTGTTTCTGTTTGGCACAACTCTAGGCGAATCATAAGTGCCAGCTCGTTCGAACACCTTCCGTATTATCGATAGTAGAGAGATAGGTCCGCCACTTTTCTTGAATGTTCAAGGCTATCAGGGTCATTAGTCAACTCAGGAGATTCGCAAGACGGACTGCTCTCCTCCCTATGGAGTGAAATATCTTGGTCTAGTGATTGGGTGCCGAGCTCCACATATGGAAATAGTATTCCAGTGACGCTCGTATGGACCTTACTCAGCAGTAAGAGCCGATGAGGCGTATACAACTTTTTTGCTCTATAGACTGCTTCTAGCTTTTGTGCTCTTGCCATGGCGATTTTGGTAACGTGATTACGCAAAGACATGTTGTGTTCTACGTTGATGCCCACCAAGTTTATGGATGAGGCCAGAGACAGTGTTTGTCCTGCCTTTGATAAGTCAGGTCCTGCAATGTTTGCTTTTTTTGAGAAGACAGCTAATTGGGGCTCCTCTGCGTTAAAATGGGCATTGTTTTCTTATCCCAGACCACAATAGAGTTCATACATGATGACAACAATTTGATTTTCTCACTCGCGTGAGCTGAGATAGATGTTTTGCTAATTTTAATATGTGTGCATTTTGTCCCAAATTTGGAACAAAATGAATCTAAGCGAGAACTATAGGATCCAGGTAAAAACCTCTCTTTGGATTAGGCAATATATTGCCAGAAATATGGTCTAAAACTTTATATGCTGACGGAACCAAATGAACTAATTATGAGATTCACTACGTTGGAGTTTGGAACCTTTGGCAACATGCACTAAAACAGAGTTTTATCCACAATACCGAAACAGAATTTTTGCACTCGACGCGCGTTTCGCTAACTATGTTAGCATCATCAGGAGATCATTAAAACGAGAGTTCTGGTTCAAAATAAAAGACCCGGCTGAAGAATCCCTCAAAAAGGTAAAATCAAAAAAAATATTTCCAGGCGGAACCAAAACTGCCAATTTTCACAGCAGGTTGACTAAAAGTGACGCCAGTAAATCGGAAACTCAAGGTCCGAGCCTACGAGAATCCCCACTTCGAAAATCTCGATTTACCAATGAATTCATGACTTGACAAGTCACATGTTCCTCCTAATAATTCATCCAAGAAAATAAAAACCTGGGAATTCGATGTATCGGCATCTACCATCAAAAACTACTAGGTGTAGCCGAAAGGGCATTGTCGTTAAACCACTCCATCTAATAAAATTTCCTAATTAATCCGAAGGTAATTAAGTAATTGCGCGCGATGCTCGACTCGAAAACCAATCCAAAAACAGTATGCGTTAAGGTTACCACCCATCATTCGCACGCGACGTCAAAGATTCACGGTAACGTAGCTATCCGGGACCGGATGCGCTACAAACCACTGACTTTAATCTCGGGGTCCTTACGTGCCAAATTCAATCCGTCCAAAATTGATGTTTGTTTAGCGACGCAAATTTTACACTTAATTGTTTCGACCAGAAGTTTCGTCGGAACGATACGGAAACTACGAGGGTGATTCGCTAACAAATATAAATACGCTCGAACGCTAAAAATGGTAGCATAAAGTTCTGATGCTATTTTGCTTCGATATACGATTGCCAAATCGTACCGTGACACCCCAAAGCTACAACATACAGCGCTTCAAGTCCAACGTCTACCATTTTTTCCGCACACACATCGCTCGTTGAGATTTTTCTCTTGTGTGTGTGCCATAAAAAAATCAATTATAGAAAATTATAATAGCAACAGAATTTATTTTTCTTCCGATAGTTAGTTTATTTGTCGATAATTTTTAACCTCAAAATGATACAATTTCCTGATCGTGTTAAATTTTTCATGGATTGCGCCCCCCTTCCCCCCCACTGAGGTCTATGACACCATCCCATCTCCTGCAACACGTTTTTCTGATTGAACCCAAAAAAAAAACACAGCAACAATCTATCTGGAGAAAAATGTTAAATTGATATGTGGTTAGTTAAAGACAAAAGGATGTTAAATGGCTATTAACGTAAGGATAAAATAAACAGAGCACAATATGGAGATTGTACAGAGACCAATTCAGTTGTTAATACGAGGTTCTGTATGCCTTACAACTATATGCCTTAAAAACAATTATAAAGTGGTTACTTTGACGTTCACTAAGCTAATTACCACTAGGTATGCGTGCGCTAATAGCTGCACCGATTTTGAATGTAGCAATGTTGATATGCAGCCCGAACTGCCACAATAATTAAATCAAAAGACGATGCTTCATTCATATTATAAAAAGATAAAATTCAGAGCGGTTATATCACAGCTTATTCAATAACCAGCTACTCATCTTGCGGCGGCATCCTTTGATTTGGGAAAGTCAAGTGAAAATTTTAGAAGAGGGCTATGAGCAAGGGGTGTTTCACTCATGCAATAGGTGTACAAATCTCATACATTCGTGTTGCAGTCCCCATACAGTCGATACAGTCTCATGCAGTCAAATGCAATGCATGCAGTCGTAATACAGTCTTTAGGAATTCCTTGCAGTCTCATGCAATTATAGGTGCAGTCACACGCAGTAGCGTACATTCCATGTACATTCACGAGAAATCGTATGCAGTCGCGGGAATTCGAGCGTGCAATCTTGTTCAATCTTGTCACAAGCCTCTACGTAGAAAGCCACACAAATGAACGCGCGCGCACGCACTATTCCCATAACTTTTATTTTCAATTTTGTGTTCTTTATTTTTACATTATTTGTTGTAATTTTGATGTGGCAGGAGCTAAAATTTATTATTGGGAGTATATGCAAATGTGTATGGCTGTATCAAGGGAGGGCGAGAATTTAAAAGAGTATGGTTAATTTCCCGAATGGCCCTCCGCTCGCTTCGAGGCACAACCAAACCAAACTAACCTATACTAGCCCAAATTTAAAAAAAGACACAAACATAACCTTAAAAAAATATATGAAACAAGTCTCGTCACCGACGGGAATCGAACCCGGGCTGCGGGCCACGCCGTATCACAAGCACAGGATCTGACCACTGCACTGAAAACCTGCTGAAGGCAATTGCAATGCAATTGCGGTCCAGTGAATTCACTGGCCCGTAGACACACGAGTAAATAAAAGAGTTACGGAAATAGTGCGTGCGCGCGCTTAGGTTCATTTGTGTAGCTTGCTACGCAGACGTTACTAATTTTGTCAGATATTGCTTATAAAGCGACATCATTTGATTTTCTTTTGGTTACATAGTAACTTTAAGGCGATTTTGTGAGATTGTGTTTTGGTTGACACCGATGAATATAATATAAAAGCCGGAAAAAGATATATAATAAATTTTTTATTTTTTAGAACTTGCGCTTAGACATAATTTTGATTGGATGGTTAATGATTTTTTGTTGTATCAATTATCTCATTATAGTCAAGAGCTCATAACGAATTTTCGGTGTTTGGTTTATACTACAACTCGCACGGTGACCGTGATACCTTTACGATAAATAAATTGGGAACTGAAGCTCTCGTGGTCTTTCTTTGTACAGGGTATCTGGATTTCGTTGTACTTGCGGGGTAGCTCCATTAGTTTTAAAGTTAGCAGGGTACGGTTTTCTTAACACGTTGCTGCTTTTTTGTGAAACGAAAGATACGGTAAACAGATTTTTATAGCCACCATCGTTTTTTAGATACAGGGTTCTCCCTGAATTTGCACTTTTGGGGCATACCTCGTATTTTGAGAACGGTTAATTACGATGTTAATTATATTGCAAAGGCAAAAACTGTATCTTATAAATATATTAACGTACAATCAGTTTTTTCATAAAATTCATAATGCTCGATATACAGGGTGGGCCAACGAAAACTTTACACCCCGATTTTTTTTCTTTAAAATGAAAATTTGGAAAACCCTTCGATTTCCGATTCGCGCCTGTTTTCAACATTGTCACTTCAGCCCCCTGAGGGTGATGGAGGTTCACTCCTAAAATTTGAAATGGGTTAAAAAAGGAGTTGAGTGGTATCTCATTTTGAAGGTCTTTTGAACCTTATTACAATTTCCGAATTTGACGTCTCTACGCTCATACCCGTTCATGTGAGACCTTGTCAAAATATAGAAAAAGTATTTATTTCTTAATTAATTATTACCTAACTAATGAGAGCAGTGACTACAAAGTTAGTAGATGTAATCAGTGTCAACTGACCTTCGAAATTTGGTATTGCTGGATCTCCAGTATCATATTAAAAACTCACCCCAATTACAATGATTGAGTAATACTTTATTTCGAAGGCCCTTTGACCCTCATTACATCTACCAACTTAGTAAAAATAGTTGCTAGCTCTTATAGTTAATTAATTATTAATGAAGAAGTAACACTTTTCCAAAATGTTGACTAGATGTCACATAAACAGAAATAAGAGCAGAGACGTCAAACTCGGCAGTTGTAATAATGGTCAAAATATTTTTAAAATGAGGTATCAGACGAGCGAAAGGACATCCACACCACAGTTTCGTTATGGAGCTTAATTAAACCAATAGAAATACACAAAAGTGACAGAATTTATGAAATTTGAAAAATGTAAAAACAAAGCGAGTAACTTTTTCTGCTAAATTAGAACTGATTTTAGGCATGCCTTGGGTTAGCTTGGGTTAATGACCTCAGATGTGCTTATGAATGCTTACTATGGTCATTTTCACTCTCATCTTGCCTATGCTATCCTGTGCTGGGGGCATTCACCACATGCTTCCAAGATATTTGCAATCCAGAGACGCTGCATAAGAATTATGACTGGAGTCAGGTTTAGAGACTGTTGCAGGGCCAGTTTTGTCTCTTTGGGCATTATAACTCTTCCTTCCTTGTATATATTGAGTTGTCTTCTCCATGTGAGGGCTAATATGGGTGATTATGCATACAATCGTGACTATCACAGCTACAACACCAGAAATAAGGATAATTTTTCCTTAAACTATAATAGGACTGCCAGGGCCAGGGATGGGATAAACCATTTTGGAGTTAAATTTTTTAATCTGTTGCCACTGTGTGTTAAAAACTTGGACTACCATCTATTTAAGTCTAAAGTTAAAAATTATCTCAAGGTGAAGGCCTTTTATGACCTGGAGGAATATTTCAATAACAATTTCGATGATTTAAGGTGGCAACTGTTCAGGGGCGTATAGGCGGTTACCTTAGCTGTCTTATTGCTTTATGTTGTATTGTCTGTCAAACTTATTTCTTATTTGTTAATATACTGTGTTTTGTTTTATTAATATTTTAACTAAAAAAAAACAACTTTCATGACTCTTTTAAACTGTATATTTTTAAGTTTTATCTTTATATTTGACGTGTGAAAATATTTACATTATGTACATCATCAATAAATATTATTATTATTATTATTATTATTAATTTTAGTTGGTTGAGCCCCGGAAGCTATATGCGTTTTCTCTTGCTTCGCACATTAACTGTGGTGTGGATGTACTATTGTATCAGACGACTCCCTTTTCCATTTAAAATTTTAGAGGAGCTCATAACGCCTAGGGGTTGAAGTGACAAAGTTGAAAATATTCACAAGTGTTCCCATAGAATCAGAAATCGACGGTTCCGAGCGTTCCAAATTTTCATTTTTAAGCCGGAAAATCGAGGTGTAAAATTTTCATTAGCGCACCCTGTATAGACTAAATTTTGGTTTTCTTAAATGGGAGACCCTGTATATTTTTTCCTCGTTGTATACAGTAATGATTATACGAGTATAATATTCGATAATATTTAGAACTCGGTTCCCAATTTATCTATCCTTAATCGTTGGAGTACTACCACCGTGCAAAATTGCCCATTAAATCAAACACTATAAATGCGTTATAAGAAATATTAGCGATATGCCCAAAAATGAAACACTCTACAGTCCACTGCTTTTTCGAATATTTATTTACATTCTCATGCAGTCCCATGCAGTCGGTGCAGTCACCTATCATATTTATGCAATCAATGCAGTCAAATGCAATCTTTATGCAGTCAAATGCAATAGGTGTACAAATTTTAGTGAGTGAAACACCCCTTGGCTATGAGTTAATATTTTTCTAAACGTCTGGGCATCTGAATAATACTTTTGACAATTTGTTTAATTTAAAATACGATGTTTTATCGTCTAAAATCCGATTGAAAACGATTTTAAATGGCAAAATTGTATAAAAATCCGAAATTTCCGGTCTTTTTAGGGCAATAGCCGCAGCTTCGGGCGAATTTGTCGTGGATTTTGAAGGGAATATTCATTTTAAATTCAGTTCGCTTCGTGTCATTACATGGCCTGAAAAATCACGAGACCGTGAAACTGAACCGCTAAGGGCACTGTCTGGATGCGCAGTGCCCGACACTCCAACTTTCCGATTTCGATAGAGATGAATAGCTGGTTATTGAATAAGCTGTGGTTATATCACTCGATTAATGAATGAAAAGAATAAAAAGATCAATCCAACGCTTGAAGTTTATTAAAAAGAGAGAAAATTCAGAGCAATCAGATTAACTGGTCCGATAAACCAGTAAATAAATGAAAATAAAATTAATGAGCTCTCTCCGAGCTTGGCGGTCAATGTTTGATTTATATTAGAGGAGGAAATATAAGAGCGATTATATTAAACAGGTAAACAAATGATAAAGTTTCGGTACAATACCCCAAATTCGGTCGTCGAACTCTGGTGGAGGCGCCGGGCATTTATAGATACCTCAGGAATTGGCTCTCGATGGCCCCGAGGGAAGATCTAGCCGAGGTCTCGATAGCTTGGGGTCGAGACAAGTGCTACTGGCAAAGCCTGCTTCCAACCCACTAGAACAGGGTGACTCTAGCGGCAGATAAAGGTCGCCCTCCCGAAAAAGGTGGTCGCACTCCGGAAAAAGATGGTGGACCCCCGGAAAAAGCCCTGAAATAATCCAGTGCGCATTAAACGAAGCCCCCTTACTTCAATAAAAACCATAGCCCCCCCTCGCATGGATATTTTTTCTTTATAAAACAAATTCCCCAAAAAAAAATTGTCCATGAATTTTCAATGACCATCGGCAAATAAAAGATGTACCAAGGTACAACTTGAATATAACAAAGATAGGGATGAATCACCCCTAAAAGAATATATAAACTTCCCCATATGATCAAAATTAAAGTTACATTATAATAAAAATTCGGATTAGATAAAATGGAGTAGATAAGATAACATGTGAGTCGCAAAAGCAAATGGCGACATATGCACAAAAAAAGGTAACACAGATAAGCAATTAAATCATTAATTTAGGCAAAACGGTAGCAATAATTCAAGAACTTTAAACAAGACAGGATGGTTCGATCTGCCGAATTTTTTCACTGACAGCTGCTTTTTTGTGACGTAGCCACGCGCGAAATTTGGCGCGAAAGGCTTAACGTACATATGGCAAAGTCGTACGAGCAAGGCTATTTTTCTTGTTTAGAGTTTATAAAAAAGGGTTTAAACTCAAAATTTTAAATGGATAGTAAAACTAAACTATTTCTTATGAAATTACCAAGGTTTTTTTTATTAATGAAGAATGGAAAATATTTTTACAAGCTCTTTGTTTTTGAATTCTAACAAACCTGGATAAGCCAAAAGTAAATAGAAGACGGGGGATTATTAAATCGTGTATGAAAAATATCCTTAAGAGTATGAATAATAGGAGCTTATTAGAGAAAAATAGACAACAATAAAATAAAATCTGACTACCCTTTTTTACAGTGTGGGCCAAAAACGTATGCATATTTGGAAAAGCCTAATAATTGCTTCTCAGAAAATGTTATTCTATATGGAAGCTAGTGCATAAATAAAAATAATTTTAACCATATAAAAACTCAGATTAAGTATACACGGTGCGCAAAAAATAAAAATATGTTACTTTCTAAAACATATATTTTTTAAAACCGCAGATGTGAAACACAAGTGAGAAAGCTGTAAGTTTATCCATATGAGATACATGCTTCTTTCCTGTTCTGTGGATACCTGGACGATTTAGAAAAAGCTGGTACAAATCTTAAAAGATTCTATTTTTGACACTATTAGTTTTTAATGGTCTACACTCTATGATAATATTAGGGTTAGCTATTATATAATATAAACGGAGTAACACAGGGTTCTATCCGAGTATAAAGATCGACCTTTATACTCGGGTTCTATCCCAGGACCAGTGCTGTTCAACTTGTTTGTGAATGACCTTACATAAGATGTATCTGAAAAAGACCATAATCTACGCAGATGGCACAACATGTTATTGGTGATTGGAACTATGAAAATTTAAAAACTGAAACAGAGAAAGTAATCAGCGACTTGGCACACTGCTATAATGCAAATAAATTAACTCAACCTTGATACAACAAATTATATTTTATTCAAGAAACAGAACATCACACACATACATCAAATATACACCTTAATACAAAAAACCACTCTGAGTAACCTAGCAGAGATCAAAATCCCTGGACTCACTATTGATAAAGAATTTCAGTACTCTATGCATCTATTGCAACAAGTTACATCACCCACAGTGCTTCAAATAGTAAGTATGCTTTGGTTACTTTCACTCTAAAATGTGCTACGCAATTCACTTCTGGAGAGGTGAGAGTGAAATAATGAATATATAAGCTACAACTAAGAACTTCAAGTAAACAGTATTTTTAAAGTATTAATATAATAACCCTCACATCTTGTTACTTATATAAAATTTTGCAAATGATACACAATAGGATTAAAAGAAGCATCTTCTTTCTCTATTTCATCCAAAGCTGTTTCTATGTCTTCAGCTTTGAAAGTGCTATCAGCTCCATCATCATAGTCCGGCTGCTCTAAAACTATTTGAATTTCGGTTCTTACATCATGTTTTAAGAAAACTGGATCAGCACTGTGAGCTCACTAACGAAAATAATTCCTATAATCTCCGTAAAGATCTCATTATTTGGCCTATCTTTACCATTTCAACTAAATTGTTAAAAAGTACCTATTACATCGGTATTACCATATACAACCTTCTTCCCACAAACATCAAATACCTACTAGTATAAATCCATTTAAGAGTGGTGAAAAAAATATTACTGCAAGGCGCTTATTATAGTCTGCACAAATTTGAGTCTCATCTCCAACAGTATTGTATGTTCATATGCACAGTATATTTCAATATTAACTGTATTGTTAATTCTACTTCCTCAATATACAACATAAATTATATCTTATATCGTATTTTATACATACTGTCTAAAGCATCTTAACTATATTATACATTTACTCCTGAGCCTGAGTTAACTTTTATATTATCTGTCTAAAGCCTCTTAACATTCTTAACTATATTATACATTTACTCTTAAGTAATTAACTTTTATATTTTATATATACTGTTTAAAGCATAAATATGCGAAAATGAGCAATACACCATTATTATATTTATTATTATTAAATAGTAGTGCAAAAATTTTACAGCATACAAAAATCATTGAATTTAAAAAATTGTTCACGGAAAGTCAAAAGTACAAAATTTCCTATATGTCATTAAAACTAAATTATATTGTTACTTCCATGTGGTACAAACTTTAGCCAAGAATAAAAAATAATCACAAAATGATCTGACCAAATCCTGCTAGTGTCAGGGTTGAATTTATCCTGTCTACTACAGCGGCTAATCCATTCCTTTCTTACACTTTGGGACACCATATCCTTTGGTTTGGGAAGCACATGTAAAATAATTTTTCTTTCACCACTTTGATTAATAGAATAAGTGTTGTATAGCCAAAACCAGCACAGCTTGATCCTGATCTTGACATAATGGTATCTGAAACACATATGAATCGTTTATTTGAGAAAGGGACTAACTAACATTTTGTGCAATTTTGATTTTTACTACTTTTCGTTTACTTTTTGAATTTGAATTTTGAATCGATTCATTAAGCAGCATTTTCAATAATTTTCTTTAAATGATACTCATTACAGCAACAAAATCTACCAATATCACAATATAAGCAATGCCATAATTATATGATAATCAATGCCTTTCATGTGATAACCTCTTAAGATTTCTTTTCCAGAAACTTCCAAGCTGCTTGGTCCCTGACTGGCGATATCTTCATGGTAAATGTAGACGAATGTTTTGTCGGTGTTACAGTAGAGTATATCAAAAATATTAACTGTTAGCTGTGTTAAACAAAACAAGTGCTGAACTGGAACTACTGGTAAGTGTACATTCTGCATGTAATCGAATTGTATTACGGCCAAGTCATCACGATTCTTGCACTATGCTTATTATAAGCATAACCAATACAGAAAGCAAATCTTCTTTAAGGTTTAACAAATCTCTGACTGTTACCGGATCATCACCCAGATGTGAGTCTTTATATAATTCCATGATAATTTCTCTTGTTTTGATTTATTTATTTAGTTACACTGCTTAACAGGTTCGGACCCAATTACAAAGCAATCAAAGATAATCAAAGTACCTAATTAAGCTTAAAACTATGAAATACATACAATAATCTACAGTAAAGTATCCAAAAATCACAAGTAGAACATCATGAACTATAAAATATTTTACAATAAAAAAGAATAAAACAAATCAAATCAATAATAGGCAGGTATTAGCAGTAGGTAGGTCAGGATAAGGAGAGTCATGATACACGGTCAGGATCATGTCCTTTGAAGAGAGTCCGTATCACAGCGATAGAACTATTGAATATATCAAAATTCTTGCCACAAGCATTGTGTTTTGCACATTGTATAAATGGGTGAAAATACTTGCTCTAGGTTAAATTCTGACGGAGCCCATGCGAGGAACAAGAAAGTTAATTTTATTTAGGAGATCAGGGCATTCAATAAGATTATTAAGTAAGTAAAATAGGAATTCTTGGGAAGAGTAGCCTGTTCTAGTTTTAAGGGACTGCATATCAAACATTCGAAGCAAGTTCTCAGGAAAACCCTGAGGATGGGTAGCAACCATGAGTCCTCAGGTAAAGCAACTTTAAGAACCTATGTTGTACCCTTTCCATATCATCTATGTGTGCATACTGCATCATATGCTGATGACCATACTAATGAGATGTATTCTAGTTTTGATCTTATAAAAGAACAGAATAAAGTTTTAAGAGTATCAATGTCGTGAAACTCATGGCTAAGTCTGGTAATAAACTCGAGAGTCTGGATGTTTCACTAATTATTGTCAAAGGTTACACCAAGATCCCTAAAATGTCCTGACCTAGGTAAATGTATATTGTTTATGGAATAAAGGTGTATAATTGGGTCAATTTAAACACTAAGCTTATATGTAGTATATAAATAGATTTCATTTATTGATCTAAAAACTAATTATTTTCACAGTATATTTGCCCACTGACTCTGATATATTTTTTTTGATCATGCTTCATTCCCTATTGCTCGAACAATATGAAAACTTATTTTTGATTTGCTCAAGGGAAAAATACATCATCGAACATTCAATATTCTTACTTTGTAAAACATTTTCATGAGAACTTTAATTTACATTTTGGTCGTCCACAAGGGGACATTTGATGTAAGTGTGGATATCTAGATCTTCAAATAAAAAATCCTTCTCTTGGAGATGCATTTAAAAGAGTAGGAACCTCCGAACTAGCTGTACATAAAAGAAGAGCAAAATAGTTTTACTAAAGAAATCTAACGATGAGTGCAAAATCGTGATGAATTGGCAATAATACAATTCGCCTACATGCAAAATGTAAACTTACAAGAATTTGCAGATCCGGACTTGTTTTGTTTAACACAGCTAACAGTTAATATTTTTGGTATGCACAACTGCAATGGTCTAATTTTAAATCAAGAAAAAACCAACTATATGGTTTTTTCTTTACGCGATATAGGTACGACTCCATTTGAAACTGTTGATTGTTCCAAATTTCTTGGTGTGCACATTGATGCGGGGCTGACCTGGGTTCGTCATAGTGATGAGGTTGCAGGAAGGATGCATGTAGCTATCTTTGTTCTTCGTAACCTGCCTAACAGGGTGTCACCTTGTATTTTAAAAACAGCTTATTTTGCTTTGTGTCAGTCAATTTTATCATATGCAGCGATTGCGTGGGGACACTCTTCTGGGGCAATCAGGGTTTTTGCTCTTCAGCGTAGGGCTGTTAGAGTGGTTGCTGCTCTGGGCTATAGAGATGATTGCAAAAATGCATTCATTGAACTTGGAATACCAACATTTCCTAGTTTATATATATACCAAAATCTATTGCATATCTATCAGCACAGAGACAGCTACCAAACTAACGGTGAAATTCATGGTCTAAACACGCGCGGAGAGGGTGATTTTTCTGTGCCTTTTAGAAGAGTTCGTCGATGTCAGAATGGACCTGATTACTTTTCGGTGAAATTCATAAATAAAATACCCCTATATATTAGAAGACTCGAGTTTAAAGCATTTAAAACATTGATTTACCAGTTCCTAATTGGAAAAGCCTACTATCATATAAATGACTTTTTGGAAGACAGAGATATCTCGTTCCCAGTGTAAACAAGTTCTCTCTACAGTCATTTCTATTCTTTTATGTTTAAGTTAACGATAGTTTTATATACATAGTGATAGTTTTATATACAAGTTTCGGTGTTGTAGATGTTTATCTCTATGTAAAATCTTAATTTTAAGTGATATATTGTTATATTTTTATTTGTACTTTTAACTGTTTTAATGATACTTATAATTAATGGTTTTAAAATAGTGTTAAGGTATTGTTCAAATTAATGAAATTTAACTCAAATAAGTTGACGTATGTAAGCTATTTTGCTGTAACATGAAATTGAA
The DNA here is from genome assembly GCA_016904865.1 of Pissodes strobi. NCBI lineage: Eukaryota > Metazoa > Arthropoda > Insecta > Coleoptera > Curculionidae > Pissodes > Pissodes strobi. The sequence continues at coordinate 14,315 of JAEQML010055905.1, forward strand.
ATAAATAAAAATAAATAAATAATATATAATATATTTAGCATGATGGTATCGCAAGTAAGGGACCAAGCATCTAGGAGGCTTCTGGAAAAGTAATCTTAAGAGGTTATCATATAAAATTAAGGCATTGATTATATTAATTTCTCGAAAGGCACTAAATATTAGCATAGTATAAACAAATATATTAGTTAGTACCTTTCCAAAATAAACGATTCATATATATGAATTATTATATTATTTGTAGCTAACTAAAATATCATATCCAAAGAGAAAAGTTGAACATTAAGTAGTTAAAAATTCCTTTTATTCTACAAACAAGTATATTTGTATCTATGTACCATCGTGCCGAAAAAAAACTGGGACAGCAAGATGTAGTTTAATCTGCCGGACTATTAGCTTGTTTTGAAGTTACCAGTTCGATTTAATGTTGTGACTGACGGATATGTCAAAAGAAATATATTTTTTAAATTGCCCGCGTTAACCACCGAGCAAAAAGCGACTGTTTGCAAGCGTCAATCGATAATAGCGGTGCAAATACCAAATAAAAAAAATCTTGTTTTTATTTTTGTTACATTTTAAAACAATAAACATAGGTATTTTAATTTTTCCTCGTACTTTTACAAAAGGTACTAGTATTATTGTTTTGGTGTTTAACCTTTTCACTTCCATGACAACAATGATAACCTATCCTCAATAGATTTTGCATACTCTTTATAGCCTAGGAGCTATTCAACAACGAAGATTTTGTTGTCCCAGATTTTTTTCGGCACGATGGTACATGTTTACTGATATTCAAAATAGTAATTTTCTTGTGGCATTCAGAGTTCGACAATCTATTCTCAAATTATGGAAAATAAAATTGAATTAAGAAAGCCTTAGTTCTATAACTTGTGTGTATTTACTAGTAAGTGAACTCATAATGCTAATAACATGAGGGCTTCTGAATGAAAAATCCTTAATATATGATTCGACACTGGCTTTTCCATAGTGTAGTAAGTGTAGCGATTGCTGTATGACATAATATAGGCTGACCAGAAATATTTAGAGGCAAAAGAGTATATACAAGAAACCATAAAGCCATAACCAAAGTAATGTGGTGGGTAACGTAACATATATAGTTCGGAGGGTCCCTGCTTGAGGCAGAAATTTTTTGGGGTGGCACGCCCAATTTGCACCCAAAAGTCGTTAAAAAAACAAAAAGGTCGTGGGGCCTATTGTGACCAAATTATGGGGCACACCTACACCTGAATATTTAGTGGAGACCACGCCCAACCTAAACGTTGTCACAGTTTATACCGTACGTCACTGTATAAACTGTGACGTTGTTATTATTACTGCTATTTTTCTTTTCGCAGTCAATATGAAGTTCGTTGCCAAGTTGCGACCACGCGCAATGCGAGTCTAGCATGCGTGTTTCATAACTGAAACAGACAAGGACAAGAGACTGAAATGAAAATTGCGTTACCCACACAGTCGTGTCTACACAGAGGAATATCACTTTGGCTTACTTGCCTCCGCATGCGCAGATTACGGGTGCGTTCGTTCACAAGCGTCTAGGACTTCTCGCATGGCCCTCCGCTCGCCCTGGGGCGCAACCAAACAAAATGAACTGAAACTAACCCAAATTAAAAAAAGCAAGCATAATCTTAAAAAAAAACAATATTTGAGCCGACTCGAGAATCGAACCCAAGCCGCCAACATGACAAGCAAATGCTCTGATAACTAGACCGCTTGAAACGAATTCACTGCACCGTAAAGACATGGGTAATTGCAGTATTGATTCGGCTCACAGCCTCTATCTCGCGTACGCACGCTGTTCAATACCGGTATCTTCATACAAGACGTTACTCGTACCACAGCAGAGACCTTCAGAATTGCGCGCGCATCACATTGTTGACAAAAATGTCTAATATTACATTTCACGCATGGGCCTCTGCACTCTTCGCTCGCTACGGGAGCGCTACCAACAGACTCTAACCAAAATTTATCCAAAACGAAGAAAAAAACTAGACACATAACATTAAAAATAAAAAAAACATGCCTTGCCTTTGGATCGAACCTGGGCCGCCGTATCGCAAACTCTGCATCCAACCACTGAGCTACGGACCAGTTGACAGCAACTCCCTAGACCCTAAAGATATGGTATTTGTCAACAATGTAATGCGCGCAACTCTGAAGCCCTCTGTTGTGGTACGGCAAACGTCTATTTATCTTCATCACATACATTCGATGAAGCGTAGACATAAGTGCGACGCAATGGATTAGCGGCTATTTCCCAAGATACACTCTGTTTACTATTAGAATGTCTAATAAGTGAATTGCTTTAAGCAGACGAAATGGTCCAGTGGTTAGATACTGCGTTTGAGATACGGCGACCCAGGTTCAATTCCCGCCAGTGGGAGAGCGTATTTTTTTTATAATTTTTAAGTTGTGTTTGCAAAATGATGTTTTTTTTTCATTTTGGGCATACCTTGGGTTAGTGTTGGTTAGTTTTTGTTGGTTGTGCTTTCGTAGCGAGCGGAGGGCTATGCGTGAAGTGAAATATTAGACATTCTAAAATAGTACACAAAAATAGGAGCTAAACCCCACGCAAAACAAATGATCATGAGTCGGCCCAAACGAGTTTCGTTATTTACCCTTGTCTATAAGTTTTAGCGAAATGCTTCCAAGAGGCTTCGTGGTCTAGTGGTACGATCCTGGGTGTTTGTGATTTTGGGTTAGTTGTGGTTAGTTTTCTTTGATTGGGCCCCGGAGCGAACTAAGCGAGCGGAGGGTCATGTGTAAAGTTAATTTGACTTCGAAATTTGTTCGAGCCGACCCGGGGTCATTTGTTCTGCGTGGGATTTAGCTGCTAGTGTAAACAAAGGCTCTAAAGCCTCGCCGAATTGTTTCGACCCATAGCGTAGCTATATTGTTTGTGCCCATAGTAAACGGAATGCATCTTGGGAACTACCCTTTCCTCGCAATAGCCACAGGGTTGCCAAATTTCGAATAGGCATTTTCAAACGAGTAATCAGATTATCAGCGGTTGCTTTTTTAAACAAATTCGAATTTTTAAGACGGAAATTCTGGCTCGTGGGAAAAAGAGTATATCGGAAAAGAAAAAAAGAGTATAGAGTATTTGATGTTCAAAAAGAGTATAATACTCTTAAAAAGAGTATATCTGGTCAGCCTAGATAATATATTTATGATATTCTAACGTGATAAGCAAGATCACAATCTAAGGAACTAAACAATCTATAAATAAGAATTACTTTCCCGTAAACATACCTACTATTTTAAAAATATTGTTTAAAACCTAAATAGCCAAGTGATACACTGTGTAATAAAAACCTCAGTTTGACAATTTCTCTATAATATTAAGTAAAATATTATTATTCTTCCCACACTTGCTTACATTTAAACATAATTTAAAGTTCGTCCTACCTTATTTAATAAAAAGTCAATCAAAACTACACTGGAAAATATTCATACAAAACAGGCACTCTGGTCCCTGCTTTAATCCTCAATTTATGGGATTTTCTTTAGGATCAAAGGAAAATATAATACACTACAGGTTTCTCAATGTTCAGAGCACTAAAACACAACTACCAATAGTTCTAAGATATTTGAAAATATGAGTAAAGAACTAAAAACAGAACCAAAACATGGCAATTGCAATGCAAGCAATGGTAAAAATGATAGCCATTCGCGCGCAGCTACGTCACAAAAACGCCAATTATGGTGAGGGAGCCGCGGGGCACGGGGCAGAAAAAAGTGAACATGTGTTTAAATGGGAAGGCACCATCCTTTCATATTAGTTTATCATTCTTGGCAATAATTACCTCGATCGTGTGTGTGTGAGAGCTAACTATAAGAGATTCGACGGTCGCAGTTATATGACAAACATGGGAAGCCTCTATAAATAATGGGGAAAAAACGTTAGCATCATGGCGTTGACGCGCTTCACAGGCAATAGAAAAAGAAATCCAGAGAAAATGCTTACCTAATACAGCAGGATCTAGATCCCGAATAATCGGTCGTGTTAAAACACAAACAGAAAATCAACACAATAAATCCCCAAAGAAAGGGTAGAATTGAATCACAATAAAATGTTGAGTCTCTACGACTGTATTATCAGAAGGCTCTCTCCTCGCCAAACGATCAAACTAGAAGGAACTCCCGACCGTTTTCGTCAATTTGCCTTGGCTTACGTTGGACTAAGAAGTAGGGATGGACTGAAACAAGCCGAGCGATTTCGATACGGTGAATAATTCCAAGACAATAAACGCCTTAATTCTCGTTTATTAGGATGATAAACGACGGCGGAAGCCACGAATAGTCAGCTAAAATTAAATTTTTCAAGAAATGCTAGGAAATACTCTTACGAGAATGATAAATCTTTCGAAAATCTAAATCGAGAGCGACAAATACGGATGGGTAGCCCATCCCTATTACTTGGCATAAACCTCACAAAAACTAGTCTGCCGTATAAAGCGATAAATTATTTAAAGCAGAGGTCCAAAAACGATCTAACGATCTTCAGAAATGGAAGCCGGTAATTGATGATCCGCAACCAAGGGGTTCCCAAAAGGTTATAAAATATGCCAACAAAATTAAAATATGGATCAACAAGTCAAATGCAGCGTATTTGCAAAGCTAACAGAATTATTAAAAATATAAATCGGTTCGTTGGCCGTTTCACGGTAACTAATATGATATAAATCAAGCCAAGTTATCTTAATAATAAGGCGCATCGCTTATCAACTAAAATAAATAAGAGTCACAACGTGTTATAAATGCTAATACAAATATATAGCTAACCTATACCTATATATAGTTAATTCATATTAGAAAAAGTGGCATTTTCAAACGAATTATTAGCAAATCAAATTAATAAATTTAGAATTAATAAACCGATGCGTGCAAAATACAGCATCTTTTTCCCTAAATGCGGCATATAAATGAAATTTTAAAAATATTTGACATTGGCAAACTCCTTACAAGAATTTCAATGTGTTTTATTTTTATTCAAAGGGTATGTATAGGTTTTTCTCTTATATTTTGTACTCTATTTACACACTTTACTATAGGAGAGAGAAGAAATCCTAAATACCATATATTTGTGGTTCTGCTCGAACCGTCAGAGAAACTTAAAAAATATACACAAATCACAATCGGAAACATGAAAAAAACGTGTTTTTTTATCGGATAGTCCGTTTTTTGCTGATTCGAGTACCGATTCTTAATAGTATTTAAACAATACAATACGTAGTAATTTGAGAGAAATTAATTGAAAATAATATAAATGTTTATACTATTTAACAGCCTGGATACTCCTCGGCAGCAAACATTATTACAGTGTTGCCGTATTTTCACACTTAAAACATATGTAGATCAGATGGGTCGAATGATTTGTTAGCCTAGACAAAGATATATTGGGGTGAAAATATTTGGCAGAAATGTACGATAAAAAGAGATAGTAGCATATTCGTTAAATATGGTAAGTAGTGCACTTAATATGAGCGAGATCTTGACCAAAGCGGAAGCTCTCGCCCTAGTACGTGCTACAATCCAAAGCTAACCCAAGCTAATTAAAAGTAACCAAAATGAAGTACTAGTCTTTCTTCACCCTAGCACGTACTGGCTTAAATGAACCTAAACTAATCCAAATTATCTGAAGTGATATTGTCCCGGCTTAACCCTTGATTCGCGGAACCCATCAGGTTTTTTTTGAGCTAACCCTAATCTCATCACACTATCTATTATCTTATGAGTGGCCATGATCTCATAAACTAGGTGCAACATCCAGTTAATTTAACTCAAACTTAGTTCAGAGTATTGTTATTAAAGAATATTTATTTAAATAACCTAAATAATTGATCTACAAAATTGCACATAATCGTCACAGACCGTGTACTATGTTGGTCACTCTGGTGTGGGAAACCGTTAAGCAGAATTAAGCATAGACACCTTTCACGAAGCTAGCCAGATTATTGCCAACGGCTAACCGGCGTATTTTGATCGCACTTATAGCGAAGAACTTTTGACCAGTGGCTCGTTCGGAAATTGCAACGTTATCTTAGGCCACCCTGATCTTAGAAACAGTAGTGCGACCAGTCTAGGGTTGGTAAACGGACTGAAACTGACCAAATTTTACTAAAATGATTTTGTCCTTGCTTGTTGCAACGCCTTGCGCCACCTGTGACCATTATAATATCGATATAAATATATTTATGTTTTACCTAATTATTATTAACCTATAATACCTTAGAAACCAAAAAAGTAATAATATCCATAACAACCGCAGGGCATTATGAGCTGACATTATGACAACGCCCACTCATAATGCCCGTTAATATAATTATTTAATTTTCATTCTCTTACGTTCATGTTTACTCATTTTATACCACAAACAACAACTAAATAAATAATTTTAGAACAATATTAACTAAACTTTATTTCCAAAATAAAAATTACAATTTTGAAAAGATCCTGAAATTAACGCTGAACCAACAACAGAATGGTCCCAGTTCCTAGTAGTTACGCTGTTCTGTGCTTCGCAAATATTAGGAAGCGAACATTCTCCCCTCATTTCCTCATGTCGATAGGATTTCATTGAAGAATTCCCCTTTACCTTTTCGATTGAAGATCCCGAGCTAGCAATCATCTGAGCAACCTTGCTTTTCGAAGAAATGCTTTCCTCTATACAGGGTGCTACAAATTCGAGTGCATGCATGGGGATCTCGGGAACCGTAAGAGATACGAAGGCGGTTAAATTAAGGCAAAGTTGCGCAATTTGACGCCCAACAAGATGCAGTTTTGAAATTTGAAAAATTCCGAATAGTTCCGCAAATATTCGTAAAAAAACGAAAAGCAGCTATTTTATTTTTATTTTTTCCTGACTTTATTTGAAGAGATAATATAAAATAAATTTAACATTATCATTGCCACTTTTTCCCCTTTATAAAATGGCAGTGTCAAATTTTCAATCTGACGTTTCGTGTCCGGGCCCCCATCATCAACTTAGTTTTTTTAAATACGGCCCTGGATTTTTTATTTAATTTTTTAGAAGCCATTGGTCTCTCAAAACCAATGATGTATCACACTTATCAATATATCAACAAATCTAGACTTTTTCCATAAGAGATAATGTGTTAGACAGAGACGGGGCGATCTTTTCTGACCCCATTTCACTTATGAGAATATTTTTGTTACGGCTATTGGACAAGTGTGATACATCGTTAATTTTGGGAGATAGCGATAACAAATATTCTCATAAGTGAAATCGGGTCAGAAAAGATCGTCCTGTCTCTGTCTAACACATTATCTCTTATGGAGAAAATCTAGATTTGTTGATATATTGATAAGTGTGATACATCGTTGGTTTTGGGAGACCAAAGGCTTCTAAAAAATTAGATAAAAAATCCAGGTCCGTATTTAAAAAAATGAAGTTGATGATGGGGGCCCGGACACGAAACGTCAGATTTAAAATTTGACACTGCCATTTTATAAAGGGGAAAAAGTGGCAATAATAATGTTAAATTTATTTTATATTATCTTGTCATATAAAGTCAGGAAAAAATAAAAATAAAATAGCTGCTTTTCGGTTTTTTACGAATATCTCCGGAACTATTCGGAATTTTCTAAATTTCAAAACTGCATCTTGTTGGGCATCAAATTGCGCAACTTTGCCTTAATTTAACCGATTTCGTATCTCTTACGGTTCCCGAGATCCCCATGCATGTACTCGAATTTGTAGCACCCTGTATACCTCTCATCTACCGTCGAATTTTTCCACTTACCATGTATTTTTAGAGTTTCAAACGTAGCCCCTGCTCCAACAAGAAGAGTAAACGACGTACGGCCCAGACAATGGCCGGTGTAAGCCTCCGCATTATCTAATTTTAAGTACTTTGCTATAGTTGCAGGTACATTTCCTATCGTATTTTTACCAACCGGCTGTACTGTGCAGCGACTATTTCTGTATGTAAGAAAGAATCTTCGCTCTTTTATTCCTGTAGGTCTTAATTCTGCGTACTTTCTTATTATATTTAGAGAACCTATATTTCCCTCATCAACAACAATGAAACTTTTTGACGTAAATGTTTTAGTTTCTGGCACTTTTACAAGTAAAACAGACCCTTTGTCTTCAATATCGTCAATGGTCATTTTAATCAACTCATCTCGTCTTAACCCACCAAAAATACCCATTACCAGTACTACTTTATGTAAAAGATAGATATCGTCAGCAGCATTCTTCATAAACGTTAGAACTTGTTCTCCTTGTAAAACTTTGGATTTCTTGGGAACATATCCTTTGGACTTTACCTTCAGTAAGGACACCAAACGATGGAATTGAGAAATGTCGATATTTTCATAGACGGTCAATGTAGATCTAGGATTAAAACAGTCTCATTAATATTAGCAATAGCATTTTTATCCTTCCACATCTAAATATTCCGTACTCCCTATCATGGGATGCCCTTGACTTTGCAGGCAATAAATTCTCCGTAGCTTTTGCTGCGTTTTCTCTGATAATCTGAGGAATTTCTTCCATTTTTACAATAAAAAATTGCTGACTGACAGGAACATCAAAGTCAATTTACAATACAATACAGGTACATATACAGGTAGGTATACATAATTTTTTTGAATAAAATAATTTTTTATTGAAAAATCATTTGTTGGGTAAAACATAAAGCTATATATGCACTACGGGCGTTCCTAGACTATAATGCTTATCAGGCCGAAACCTATCCCTCGGGCCGAAGGCCCTCGGGCTTTTCGGCCTTCAGGGCATTATAGTCCACGTAACGCCCTTGATACATAAATAGCTGTTATTCCACATCAATATTTCATTATAATGATGTGGTATCATATTATTATTATTATCTAATTATTGTGCATGCCATAAAAAGTCGCTAAACTATCGCATACCTTGTAGCATTTTCAAATCTTGGCATAAACAAATGCTACAGCTTTGCTTGGATTATTCCAATATAGGTACAGTGTATAAAGTACATTACCTTGTTTTACGTTGAAAGTTATTGAATACACTTTCTATATTTATATTTATGTCTCAGTGTGATGTACGAGATACTTATGATATGATAGTAACATCAAGTCTGATTTTTATCCCTTGCAGAATAGTAGGTGTTCGACTAGGTTTCGGAAACGTTTTTGAAAGGCTTTGGTTATGCATTCCAATTTGCTAGGCTATTGTCTTTATATATTTTAATACTTGAGCTCTCTTTTAGTTACTCGCGAAAATGCTCACAAGCTTTTCTTTGATCTAAAAGTTGATGAAAACTTAACAATTTTTTCGATACAAATGTAGCCTTGAGTTTGTTTATTATTTCAAATCACTTGCTTGCATTACTTAACTCAAACAATTTGTAGATCATAAGAGTCATCTAATGTACATTATAATTCATTTATCTAATTGTGTTTTGGTGTATTATTTCCTTTTGTTTTATTCATCTTTCGAAGAGATTTCGTGTTTTCATATCTTAAGTGTCATTCATCTATAAGTTTGACAGTTAGACAGGCATATCATATGATTTTGACAGTTAGGTTAGACAGGTTCAAAAATCGACGTTCCCAAGTAACGGTTCCTTTTAAGGCGTATTTACCTGCTGCTTAGAGCAGAGGTTCGGTTAACCAAGCTGTGTCGTTAGATGGTTCTTCTTGCGCTTGGACTCGCATTTCACTAAGTTAAGTTGGCAACTATGTTTCGGAGGACGGTACTGACATCCGTTCCGTGAGAGATCAGGGTTTTCCTTTTTACGCCGTGCCGTATTGGCGACGAGTCGAGACTGTCGAGAGGTCCGCATACCTTGTGGAGCCTTTCCGATGTGCCTCATTCTCATGGACTGGATACAATAATTAGGGTCATTATTTTATGATATTTTTGTTACGTTTACGTATTTTGACTCTAACCAGGACCATGGAGGCTACCTATAAAGGTTCTTGTTGAGTTACGCGAATCCTATCTCCACGTAAAGAATCTATGTATTGCTGTTGCTCTCATATGACCGATCCTTATAATTGACTGTTATTGGTTTTGAAGAAATGTCTGTCGAATGGACACTATGCCTTGTTACACTGGCCTTTACCAGGAGGGAAAGGGGCCATAGAACCCTATAAATAGTTCTATAGATAAGATGAAAAGCTAGTTAGGTTATGAGTAATCTTTTCAATGTTGAATATTTATTTTTTGCTAAAACAAACAATTGTTTTTAGGGTCCTCTCCACGGGTACCACTCTGGCACACGTATATCGCTGTGCCTTAATTGCGATATCTATTTTTGCGTGTTTTGGGTTTAAACCACCAGTTGCGTGTTATGCCTTTGTTGCTTATCATCGGCTGGATGTGGTGTACAAAGTTTGGAAAAGTCAGGTTATGATTTGAAGTGGTTGGACCGTAAATATACTAATACTGGTAATAATTTGGAGACTACTTAAAAATTACGAATACCTAGTTTATGATTTGTAAGTAATACCATTTACATTTTTTTGTAAGGCTGTCTTGGCAAATTTAGATTTTATACAGATTGAGTGATTATACACATGTTTTATTTTATATTCTTGGGGCAGAATAAAATTCATGAATTTTAAACCCTGTGAGCTATTTACCAACTAATCATTTTAGTAACCTATTACTGAGTAAGCAGAATGTTTGCCTAACAGTTTGTATCTGACACCATTGTTGATAATAGGCAATATTATGTAAGCTTCTTTTCTATTGCTTTATTGATTATACATGTGATTGTAATTGTACTGTATAATTATTGCTTTTTTATATCAAATGGTCTCATCATCAGTAGGGAAAGAATATAGTATTTATTTTAGGGATATATTATGTCTCCAAAAATGATTTTTCAGGATTTAATAACATTACAGATTTTTCCTAGTTGAGTCGGAGTTAACTAGGTGGCGCCTAAAATCTTTATTAAAGTGTACCGAGGATCCACGAACCTAACACTCCACTGTATTACTGCCTGCCGTTCGCATCTAATAGTAAATTTGCTAAAAGGATTTAGGAAAAGTTGCCATAACCTGCAGAAAATTTTAGAAACTAACCTGTAACATCAGCTTACAAATCGATATTAGCATTCATTACAATCAAGCAAAACAGACCAGAATATATATTGTGTGTCAACACTATTGAAATCATGGAACTTATTTTGCCTCACAATGCAAAGTCTATATGCCAAACCAATCCAAGCTAACCGAAATTAAGCAGAAACCGTTCTTTGCCCTAGTTAATAGTTAAATGAACCTAAAATAACTAAATCTAACCCAATCTAGTGAAGTTTTGCAATAGGCTTAATGAACCTAAGCTTATCCAAAAGAGCAAAAATTATATTGCTTCGGCTTCGCACTATACTGGTCGAAACTAACCTAAGCCAACCCAATCTGGTGATGGAACGCCACTATGTAGAATGCCTATTTTACCCAACACAGAAGAAACTGGCAATAAAATAAGTTTCGATAAAACTTTAAATATCATTTGCAGCAAGGAAACAAAAGAGTTTGCTTGTCGTAAAGTATTATATTATCTAGTCATTCTAGTTAATTATATATTTTAATAAAGATTTTTTTCTAAACTAGGATCTTTTATTCCGGAAAAATATTTCGAAACGCAGATCAGAGAGGGCCCCAAATTAAATTCGCGTAACAGGTGCCAAAGGTTGCAGCTGCCGCCCTGTGAACATAACCTATCCTAGGACATCCGCTTCATTTTCGGTCGAGTCAACACGTGTTTTGCAGCGGCTCCTTTGTTGCCGTATTCTGTGAATACTAAGCTATCGTTTAGTAACCGTTGTATACAGTTTTTGTTGCGAAATAGTGCACTGAGCTTCTGGAAGGCTGATTTTGCGATGTTAGCAACGTGGTCATGCCAAGACATATTGCTGTTGATCGAGATGCCTAGCAGTCCGATTGACGAGGATGAAGGAATGGTCGATCTTGCCATAATGACATAATGATGTCAAGGCCCGCCGTATTGGCCCTCTTGGTAATCGTGGATCTTTGCTGCATTGAACTGGACCAAATTTCTGTCGCCCCAAGTTTTAACTTTCTCCAGGTCTTGATTAATTGCTGTAATCTGCTCCTGTATGCGGTGATAAGTCTCAGTCGCTGGTATACGCTTTTCTGATCTAAATTGGGAGACAAGAGTACTGTCATCTGCAAAACTGTAAACAGGATTATTCGTTTCGGTCAGCAGGTCATTAATATAGATTAGGAACAGAGTTGGTGAAAGCATTGCGCCCTGAGGCACGCTCGCGTTAATGGTGAATTGTTATACGGATTATATAACACAAGAGTCCTTAGATGCATCAGTATAGAACAAAATGGATTGGGAGGGCTGAAATCGAACAATGGACTATGACTGAGTTCAGATGCCCTTAGTTGGGCGGTCCGAAGCATAACAAAGCAAGTTTCTGAGTGAATGCCGTCAAGCGAAGCCCACACATAAAGCAGCAGCAGCATAACTTATCCTACAATAGGGAACATTGTTGTATCAAGTATCTAGAGAGACTGCAGAACGCTTAAACAGTGCTGGTGCAATGTTCATCGACCTGAGAGATATGTTTTTAGTCGATAGGCGGAAATGCCAAATCCGCTATCTGGCAGCCAAAACAACAAGCCATAAGTCTTTGGTAAACTACCTCTACACTTCTTACACTTATTTACAATGAATTCTAAATAAATTTTCTTAACCAATGATAATCGGATTTTTGCTAATAGAAATAAATTATTGTGAGCAATAATATATTTAGTTAGTTAGTTAGTTATTCGTTAGCATTTTCTATAATTCTATTACAGTAAACTGTACCTATTGCGGCCGACGCGTCGACGCATATAGAGAGTTATTTAGTTGTCCGAAACCAATAAAATTCTGTATAAGGCGTCAATAATTTAAAGGTTGCTAAGCCACGAAATGTACGCAATATTTAGTTCACATCGAATTTAATGATGACACGAACACATCCAAACTTCGATCCTAATACCATTAAGAGGGATCAAATATCCACCATTAGCTTTGAGTCTACTCTCCGAGAAGTGTATATTATCACGCAGGTGCGTGGGTATATAAATTGGCCACCGACATAATTTATCTCCAACCTAAAACGAGAAAAAGGTAAAATTAGCTCGAAAATGAAATTTTTTAGCTTTGTTACTATTACTCTAAAGTGGTTGGTATAAAAGTAACTCTTTTCAGCATGTGTATTTTCGTCAAATTAGTTCTATTTACTTTTCATTCTCCAGCTGGTTCGTCTCTTGATAAAGTGGCAGTCAGTAGTAGGTTCAGATTAATTAGACTCTAAAGTTTATTAGTGTTTAACCCTTTAACATCGGGGCTTTTTTCACACGACGTGCCATACAAACGGGAGTTTTTAAGGTCTGCGCATTCGTGCGTCTCCCGTTTATTATTTTTGCGCATAACTGCGTTTCCCGACTCCCATATAATATGCGCCTAAATGCGCAAAGTAAAAAATAGTACTGGATCTTGATAAGAAACTTTAATAAAGTCAAAAGAGTTTTTGTATGTTACATCTTTATGTAAAAAACTTAAAAAATACCTACCTAATAGACAAAACAAAACAAAAAAAAGGAAAAAAATCAATATTATAAAAATAAACATGCCTACATTTAAAAAAATAAATCATTACTTTCGCTTTCACTCTCTGTCCTTTCAGTCATGAAACTGGTGTCATCTTAGATGCTCTGCGTACTCTGTTCATATTCGCTCTCCGCGCCACTGTCTGGATTAAAATTTAGCGATTCTGTTTCAGATTCCTCTAACCAAATTTGTTCAAGCTCTTTATCTGATAAACCTTTCTTATTGTCCCTACTCATTGTGCTCAAATATACTATTTATTTAGAGAAAAAACCGAAAAACAAAGCACAAGCAATACGCTATATACCCGACAACAGCTTGGTGAATACTGACGGGTTAAACCCTGTATATAAAATTAATTACAAATTTTGCTCGCTATCGTGCGTCTCCAAGCTCCTAGTTAACAGGTTGATAAGCCGCCGCCGCGTGTTTCCCGATCTCAAGTACTATTTTGGTCGTTCGAAAATATGCGTCTGCCGCAAATATGGCAGTCAAAGAAATGCGCGTTCTGGCGTCTCCCGATGTTAAAGGGTTAAAATTGGTAATTGTTTTGTTTAATTGAAAATATTTTGTTATATATCATTTACCTATAGGAATAATAATTATATCCAAAAACGATTCAAACACGTTCCTGAAGAGATAATGAAATAGTCGTTTTATATCATTGGAAGAAAAAGCCTTCAATCCGAGTTTTTCCGAAACAATTATATTCGAAGCTAACGTCCATTCTCAACTTTTCTTAACTAACTAACTCATCCCATTCCTTTAGTCTATCATTCAATAACAAAATCATGAAAGCGAATAGAGATAGATCTAAAAATTGTATAAGAGCAAGTTTTTAGCTTTGCGATATGTTAAAGGATAACGGAGATACCAGGGGGTCCCAAAATTCATTATTTTCAATTTCGCCCTGTATCTCAGAAACGAAGCGTGCTATGAAAATTTTGCTTACATCATCGTTCTCTTCACAAAAAAAGTAGTACGGCAACTCTCTATATTTACTCGTGAGATACCCCATAATATTATCGAAAATAGGACACTAGGTACTGTGTGTGTGATTTTTTTTTAAATAGGGCTTACTACTGCATTATTAATATGTGAATATTAGAGCTTGTAATGATAATTGTATTCTTTTTTTCTTGATCATGTCGATAATTGTGAGTTTTTATCATAAATAAAGATATATTTATGTTTATGTAGGCCTGAGGAGGACGCAAGGTCTAAGGGAGCCTAAGAGCCGTGGCCATTCCAGGGCACTCTCCCAGCTTTGGTGTTTGTATGACATGGAGCATGTGGTTTATAAGGTTTGGGATGGGGATTTTCTGTAAAGTTGCGTGTGGCTTTATCTGCATTTTCTTGACCAGGAAAAAATCAAACGGGTTCACAAGTCATTCATATTGATTGGGAGTGCGTGGTCTACTTAAGCACTTTTTCTCAAATATCCTCTACTTGACCTATTCAGAAGTTTCAGGCAGTAGCTTTTGTTTACCTTTGGTTTATTTTTGCTTAGTGCCTGGACTCACTATGTAAATGGAAACAGCTAGCTGATTTCAGCATCTGTAAATTTGGAAAAAACACCTCCACCAGTAAAAGATTATTTTTTTCTTGTTTTTTTCTTGGTTATGTATTTTATTTTCTCTTGCCGGTAAATGTTCCTTACTGTATATTTATGCAAAGGCCTTGAATATGTTGAGGATTTTTTCGCTGCGTGGAGAGGCCTTCTACGTGAGGAAGTTATCGTGGTTTTCCGTCGTGTAGAAGTAGAAGAGTTCTTCTACTGCTTGAATCCCATTGTGTTCCATCGAGTACGTTTTCTCCTAGGAGTTGCCTGGAGACCTACTCCTGCGCCCTTGATTAGCCCCAGTCAAATCGTGAAGTTCAAAATAAATAATATAATTTAAATGATTATATTCAAGGTGACATGGATCTGAGAGAGTAGTTAAACTGACTCACACTGTGAGATGCTGCTTCCTGGAAAGTGGCTGGCAAATGTCCACTTCATTATCATTTTCTATCAATTAAGTCAACAAAATAGTGCTCACATTAGTCGATAAAAACATTCATTCATATAGCTTACAGTAACTACTACAAAGCCTAAATTAACATGATATATTTAACAACATATATAAGTTGCAAACAGTACCCAAAGGTTCAAATAGTAATTATATAAGAGGCGCGGATATCACAAGTCAAGGTGAAAGGCTGTCAACCTGTCACCCATCCCAATCAGCGAATGTAGAGGTTTTGCTTCATTTAATTACGTCGCGAACGATTTGGCATTTATAGCAATACTCGGCGCGGCACCGGCGCGGCGGTCAAATTTCCTAGATCGCGTCGGCGCGGCACGGCGTCTCCATCGCTTCTCAGTTATACAGCGAGAATAAAACATTAATTAATCCAGACCATATTCCTGACATTATAAGTATTACCCCCAGATGGTTTTTCGTAAAACACAGATTGCAACTATTTTGAAAATGATTACCAAACAGAACGTTCAAATTCCATATAGACTTTACGATTGGGACGATGAAGATGACCTTTCCGTCTCAACATATATACGCTTTAAACTCACAAATGTAAATTGAAAGAATACCCTTCTTCTGCATTCCAATATTTTTGAAAGATTTACCACTCTATCCCCACCAATAACACTAAAGGCAGACAGTTCTCTTTTGCAATTTTTTGATTTATAGTTATCGCCTGATACTGTAGCAAATCTGGTTAAATTTTCGAACATGTAGAAAAATACCCTATAGAAGAATATCGAGAAACCTTAATGGAAGTTTAATAAACTCAACTTCACCTTGACTGCAGCATATCAAAATAAACATCAGCTAGAGTTTAGAGATTTAAAATATTCTGAGACATTTGGTGCTCAATGGAATATTAATTAGGTCTCAAACCTAATTGAGATTATAGTATTATTGCACGTAAAAATAAAGCTAACTCTCACCCAATTTATATAACGATTAACCCTTGACCTAATATTTTAAATCATTAACACTGTCTAACTGAAATCTGAATTTATAAAGTTCTGACTAAGTAACAGAAAATCACAGAACGCCCTAAATAAAGCTTAATCCTCTAAATAAAACATACAGAAATTAATCCCATGGCATCGATAGCATCATTGGACAAATAAGCAGTTAAAAACAATAGTAATTCAAATGAAGAAGATATACAGGGTGTCTTAAATACCGTGTGCCACTAAATTAGAGAAAAGTTGCGTTTTTTGATTCCCATTCAGAATCCGTCTAGAGTGTCGTCAAATTCCTCAGATAACAGGGTGATTTATGAAAAATTCCTAAAAATATTTTGTCGATTATTACAAAAACTGTTCATTTTCGAGACACAGTTTAAATTCGAAAGTCTTATAGTTTTTTCCGCTCTACAATATGGTGTCTTCAAATTTAACATCGGGCGTTTCGTGTTCGGGCCACCATCATCCACTTATTTTTCTTAAATACGGACCTCCCCCAGGCTGGAGAACACCAAATTACAAAGTCTGGAGCCGATCAATGACAGTTTGTGACAAGAGGGGCTGCATTGTATTGGCTGACAGGAATGTCAAACTGGTGAGAGGAGTTTGATTACGGGGAGTAACGCCCCCGCCATTCCGAGTTGCCATGGGATATGGCCCATCAAATCCCATCGTCCCCCTCCAGGCTGAAGAACACCAAAGTACAAAGTCTGGGGCCGATCAATGACAGTTTGTGACAAGAGGGACTGCATTGCATTGGCTGGCAGGAACGTCAAACTGGTGAGAGCAGTTTGATTACGGGGAGTGACGCCCCCACCATTCCGAGTTGCCTCGGGATGTGGCCCATCAAATCCCATTGTCCTCCTCCAGGCTGGAGAACATCAAAGTACAAAGTCTGGATCTGATCACTGGGGAGTGATCCAACAAACCCCATTTTTATCCCTGTCAGACTAGGGACCGCCAAAGGAATGAGTCTGAGGCCGATGCTTCGAGTGAAAGCGGCCCTAGGTGGTAGATGCATAAGCCTACTCGCATCGTCCGGTGAAAGACCACCCCACCAGAATTGGGAAGCGCTAAGTGGTTTTCCCAAATCACGTTTCGCTTCCGCGCTGGTGGTCCCGGGTTCCACAGTAGGAATATATGGACATGATGGTGCTTCCAGGATCAAAGTATTCCGGAAGTAAACTCCACGTCCATTCGGATCTCCGGGCGCTGGGTGGCCCTGGGAGCCCTTCATTCCGCATTTCACAGACAGCAAAGATACCGACCCAATTTAGAATAGATTTCTGCAACATAAGAGGCCTAAATACAAACATAAATGCGGTACACCAACATCTACAAGCAAATAGACCACACATATTAGCCCTTAGAAACACAAGTATGTTCTACAACAACAACAGTGAACTACCTCTATCCTGGTTACGGCTTACATACCCGATTTAGATATAAGTTCGGAATATGCCTTTTTGTCCGAAGCGACCTTTCATGTCACCGCGAGGAAACACTCGAACCGAACAACCTTGACGTCATGTGGCTCAAGTTCACCGCCAAGGGATTAACCAAGTATATATGTTGTCTCTATCGCCCTCCGAGCGATAGAGCCTACCAAAGCTTTTTCTCAACATTAGCTACCACTTTTGACTCAATACAGGTCGATCACCCCAGTTCAGAAATAATCTTTCTGGGAGACTTCAATGCCCACAACACCAACTGGCTCAATCATCACAACAAGACCGACAACGAAGGTAGAGAAGCTGAAGCATTTGCCATCAGCTGCGGGCTTACTCAACTTGTAGACGAACCAACTCGAATCTCAGGGAGGGGCGAATTCGCCGCCCTCCTAGATCTTTTTCTGACCACCAATCCTGACCAGTATAAGGTTACAATTGGTGCGCCATTAGGTACCTCCGACCACAAACTTATTACCACGGTTTGTGAATTGCCACTCATACAGAATGATCCACCATTGCCTCGCAAAATCTGGCATTACAATTCTGCAAACTGGGACGATCTAGGGCAGTCTACCTAGATTTTCCTTGGCTCGACGTCTGCTTTGCCACTGACGACCCGTCAGACTGCTGCGAAGAGATCATGCAAATAATCTCCTCAGAAATGGAAGCATACATCCCAAATTCCATCAAGTTACCATCAAAACGAAAGCCCTGGTTTGACAAAAGATGCGAAAGAGCTGTAGGAAGGAAACAGCAAGCCTATAAGTACTGGCAGTAAAATCAGACCGCTGAAAATCGCAATTATTTTATCGAAGCGAGAAAAGAGTACAAGCGTATGATCGAAAAAACTAAGGACAAACACAATCAAAGGATCAGGAATAAACTTTTGCAATGCCCCAGTGGTTCCAGGAATTTCTGGTCGGTAGCAAAGGCAAAAACGTCTCTCCCACCTTTGACGAACGAACATGGCATCACGGCGACTACAGCAAAGGAAGAAAGCAAACATGCTCGCCAAAATGTTTTCATCGCACTCTACCTTAGACGTGCCCCAAGGCAAGACTCTCCCCACTATACCGAACATCAACACGACCATGGCAGAAGTCAAGTTTTCTCATCGTGATATTCGCAAAATCCTTAAAGAACTAGATACGCAAAAGGCATCAGGACCGGACGGAATACCTGCCATCGTGCTAAAGAACTGCGCCAACGAACTAACACCCGTTTTTTCCAGGCTTTTTTCTCTTTCTTACAGAAAAGGGATTTACCCATCCTCTAGGAAAGTCGCTCGAGTGCAAACTGTTCCAAAAAAAGGCAAGAAAACCACGCCCTCAAACTATCGCCCAATTGCCTTGCTTCCAATAATCTCCAAAGTCATGGAACGTGTAGTCAACCAGCAACTACTCAAGTACCTCGAGAGCAACAGAATAATCAGCGATAATCAATACGGCTTTCGCAAAGAGAGATCGACAGGAGATATATTGGCCTATGTCACTCATATATGGAGTAGGGCAATTGAAAACTACGGAGAGTCTCGAGCGATTGCGTTGGATATTTCAAAGGCATTCGACAGAGTTTGGCATGACGGACTGCTCAACAAACTGCCGTCCTTGGGACTGCCCGCCTCTCTCTGCAGCTGGCTGGCCAGTTTCCTTAAGAACCGATCCCTACACGTTGCAGTCGATGGACACATCTCGGACACATTCACCATCAACGCGGGCGTGCCTCAGGGCGCAATACTTTCACCAACTCTGTTCCTCATCTATATTAATGACCTGCTGATCGAAACGTATAATCCTGTTTACAGTTTTGCAGATGGCAGTACCCTTATCTCCCACTTTAGATCAGAAAAACCCTTACCAGCGACTGAGACTCATCACCGCAGACAGGAGCAGATTACAGCAATTAATCAAGACCTGGAGAAAGTTCAAACTTGGGGCGACCGAAATTTGGTCCAGTTCAATGCAGCAAAGACCCAAGCAGCAACGTTTACTAAGAGGGCCAATACAGCGGGCCCTGACATCATTATGACAGGATCGACCATTCCTTCATCCTCGTCAATCGGGCTGCTGGGTGTCTCAGTCAACAGCAATATGTCATGGCATGACCATATTGCTAACATCGCAAAATCAGCCTCCCAGAAGCTTGGTGCGCTATTTCGCAACAAAAAACTCTATACACCGCAGCAGTTGCTCTTGCTGTACAAAGCGCAAATAAGACCGTGCTTAGAATATTGCTCACATATCTGGGGTGCCGCACCAAAGCATACCCTAAAGCTGCTGGATTCCATTCAGAAGAGGGCTGTGCGTCTCGTCGGCGATCCGGAGTTGGCCCGGAATCTGGATAGTCTGGAACATCGCAGACATGTGGCCGAGATGTCTCTGTTTTACAGATATTTTCACGGCAGATGTTCCCAGGATTTGGCCCGCATAATCCCGCCCCTGGCAACTCCTGTCAGACAGTCCCGACAGACGGCAGGAGCGCACCATATACAACTAGAAACACCTAGAACATCGCTTTATCAGAACTACTTTGTCTGGCGCACTGCTTCACTGTGGAACTCACTTCCAGGACATCTATTTCCCACTAATTACAACCTACAAATATTCAAGAACCGTGTCAATCAACATCTTCGCACACACACTGCTCGTCGAGCGCCATAGGATCTACCTTTAGTGTGTGTGCCACTGCCATAAAAAAAA
>JAEQML010055906.1:0-35046 GCA_016904865.1 Pissodes strobi
GGAAAATTTGGTCCATGCCGTATCTGTTTTTCTTACTGAGAAGCTAATGTGACCGAAATGAACTTGAGTCAGTGTTCCGCATAAGTAACAAGAAAGATAAAGCCGCTAAGGGACCACGTACCGTTTTAATTAACTTTGTGTCAAATATGAAGAAGACTGAAGTAATAGTGGCGAAGAAAGCATTAAAAAACTCGCCGTATTCGATATACGAGGATCTCACCCGCTGTCGCTATGAGATTCTTTCAGCAGCTAAGAAGAAATATGGCAATGACCAGGCTTGGTCATCTGGTGGCAAAATATTTTTTTGGGACCAAAGGAACAACAAGAAAGTAGAAGCTATATCATTAAATCAGATATAAACAATATTAAACCCAATAATTATTGTAAAAGGATAAAAATGTATTATCTTACGGTTGGTTGTATGTTTATCGATCTGGTAGGACTATACTGTTAAGTTCAAATCATCGTATGTACTAGTTTTTGTTTCCATTGTAATGAAGCGATAAATAATGTACATATATATATATTTTTTGAAGGTTTATTTCGTTCTGAGCATTTATAAAAATAAATAGAATACAAATATTTGTGAGGCTATCTTGGTCTTGGTTATATCAGGCTTTACCGATAAGAGGCTTCCTTTTTTTTGTTTTTAAGGCTAACGTTTAATAAACAATAATTATATCTCTCTTTGTATGTTGTATATTTTACTTTGCACAGTTGCCATGTTTTGTGAGATATACCTGAGTATTATTATTTTTTGTGGTTCTTTTTCATCCTGACTCAAGTTTTTAGTTGTCAGGTTTATATCATAATTTTTATTTTTTAGCTCATGGATTGCATGCATTGCTTAACATGGCTTGTATGGCTGCTAGTAATGACTGTCTAAACTTTTCACATTTGAATGTAAGATCTTTGTGTTCTAGGTTCGACGCATTTGCGGAATTTGTCACGGCGGAGCAACTCGATATTTTGGGTCTTTCTGAAACCTGGCTTCATAGTGGAGTTGCTGATAATGCTTTATATATAAATGACTATAATATCGTAAGAAAGGATCGAGAGGGTCGTGGTGGAGGTGTTGCCTTCTATATCAAGAATTTTATTAAATACAAAATACTTGCCACCCCTCCTTCGTCCAGTAAACTAGAATATTTGTGGATAAGTATCAAAACTAGAGGTAAAGAGTTGTGTTTTGGGACGCTTTATAGACCTCGAAACGTTAATTTATCAGACTGTATCGACGAGTTAGAGAACATTTTGGTTTCCTTTTTACCAAAGTACGACTGTGTTCTATTTGGGGGAGATTTTAATGTCGATTTATTAAAAAACAAGAATGGTGGCACATTGTACATGAATAATTTTTTAAATAAATATGGCCTAAGTCAGTTAATATCTTCTCCTACGCGCGTTACAAGTACTTCTTCATCTCTAATTGATGTGTTGGTAACGTCTCGTGAGCAATTTGTTGATAACATATTGATAACCCCAATGGATGATGTTACTGACCACTCTGTAGTTCAATGTAGTTTAATAATTCAAAAAACTAAGCCTCCAATATCTTTTCGTACTTATCGTGATTACACGAATTTTAATAATGATGTATTTATTGATGACTTGATGCGAATTGATTGGGATATTTTTTATATTTTTTAATAACAACATTAGGGATATTTTTGACCATCATGCCCCATTGAAAACTGCAAGGATTTCAAAAGCACCGGCTCCATGGCTGACGGATAATTTGAAACTTCTTATGAGATTGCGTGATAGAGCTCGCACAAAATTTAATAAAAATAAAACTGAAGGTTCTTGGCAAGCATATAAAAGTTTAAGAAATTTTGTAACCACTGCCGTAAGAAATGAAAAGCGTGCTTTTTTAAAGCACAAGTTTAAAGCCGATCCAAAATGTTTCTGGCGTACCCTTAAATATTTAAATATTAATGCAACTCCAAGAGTCTGTGTAGATAGTATAGGTACTGCTTCCTTAATTAATAATCACTTTATTAATAGTGTACCGATATATTGTTGTAACAAATCAGGAATTTATCTCTGACAATTACATGAATCAAACACATCCAAATATTCGAAACAAATTTAAATTCACAGATGTTGACTCTGATTATGTTGAGAGGAAATTGCTGAGCATTAAAACAAACGCAAAGGGAGTGGATGATATAGATATTAAAATGCTTTCTTTAATTGTTCCAATTTTGACGAACCAAATAACACATATCATTAACTTTTCACTTCGTGCTTCGGAATATCCGTCCGTTTGGAAGTGTGCAAACGTTATACCCCTCCCTAAAGTTTCAAATCCCACACATGTTATGCAGTTCCGTCCAATAAGCATATTGCCTGCTGTGTCCAAGGTACTGGAGCGGGTTGTTAATGAACAACTTACCGGTTTCTTCAATGAAAATAAAATCGTGCCGGCCACGCAGTCCGGATTTCGTCCACTTCATAGTACTACTACTGCTCTACTTAAAGTAACGGATGACATTTTTCGAGCTTGTGATGGCGGTAGCACCACTTCTCTTGTACTGGATCACGAAATTTTGTGTACAAAGTTAGGGTATTTTGGTCTCGACAAATCGTCATTGCTTTTCATGAAGAACTACCTAAGGGATAGAAAGCAGCGTGTGGTGGTTGGCAATAGTCGGTCAGACTTCGTAGTGTTGAAAAGGGGTGTACCCCAGGGAAGTATACTTGGTCCTTTGCTATTTTCTGTGTATACATCTGACTTTGCAATTTTATGAAGATTTGTAAATCTCATAAGTACGCCGATGACATGCAAATATTTCACTCCTTTTTTATTTCTGAATTTAAAAATGCTGAGGAACAGATAAACTGTGATTTGAAAACAATTTATGAAATTTCACAATCTCATGGCTTGATTCTGAATGGCGCCAAATCGCAAATCATGTTATTTGGCAAACATCGTGAATTTCTGTCAGTAAACGATAATTTTGTTATTGAAATCCATGATCAACGCCTAATTCCTTCAAACACTTGTAAAAATCTGGGTCTCTCATTGGACTTTCAATTGCGTTTTGGTTCGCATGTTGCGAGCATTTTGCGAGCGGGATTTACTAAACTGCGTACTCTCTATATGCATCGCGATTTTCTTTCAACCGACATAAAACTAAGATTATGTGATTCCCTGATCTTGTCAAATGTGGGTTATTGTGATGTGGTATATTGGCCAGCTTTAACAAGTAAAGATAAAAATAGCTTACAGAAATTACAGAATTCGTGTTTAAAGTTTTCATACGGTCATAGGAAATTTGATCATGTATCTCCTCTTTTTGATAAATCTAAATGGCTCAACCTACAAAAAAGATTTTCAGTGCATTTGGCTACGTTGACTTTTAAAATTGTCACAACGAAACAACCTGAATATCTTTTTGAAAAACTTAGTCGTAGGTCTGATACTCATGGAAGGTCAACTAGACACTGTAATCAGTTTAGTATCCCAAAGCACAGCTCCGCTTTGTATCAGCGTTCCTTTACTTACAATGCCGTGAAACTTTACAATTCCCTGCCTCCCGGAATAACATCTTGCTCCACCGTGGCGGGTTTCAAGAAGCGTATAAAAGTATTTGCTGGTGAATCTTGATAGGTGTATGTGAACGGTATATACATTTAAGTATGGGTAGTAAGTAATTTTATTATTATTTTTTTATTTGGTTCATTTAGTACTTAGTAATTATAGTATTGTGTTCGAAATGTTATTACAATTTATTTAATTTTGCGGTTAGATATGAGTAGCTCTAAGCTAGATCTCGCCGCTATTGAATTCAATTTTTGTATTTGTTCTTAAATATAATAAAGACATTATTTTTTTATTTATTTATTTATATGAATATAGCGATGGCTTCAAGTAGGGCAATTTCCTAAATTAATTTTCCTTTCGTAGCTATGAAGCCACTGGAAATAGATTAATTATAAGCCGATTGATCATCACATTTTTGTGTTTCCATTAATCTGCAATAAATTCAACACTTCAACAAGTTGGTTTGTATTTCGGGATTGCCATTATATTTTGGTTGTCTCGAAAAATAGTGCCGAATGCTGCATTATTATTTGCTTCCCAGTATTAGGGAACAAAACTAAGAATAAAATAGACCTATCAAAGCACAACTTATCAGGCAAGGGAATTGCTGAGAAAATGCAACATCAACTGCACTCAACATAGAAACATTAGCTATACTGAAATATAACAACGAATAATTATTGTATCCTGTCAGAAACGTACAAATTCAGAAGAACGAATATTATTTTTGTGCCAAAAAAAACTTTTGATTTGCGTATAACAATATAACAGGTGTTATTTTCACTTAAAATTTCGTTAACTATTTTTTGTCTACCTACATACATAATATGCATTGTCATTAGTCTTTGTGACCAAAACTGGGGCATCTGGTGACTCCACAGCGAATGCTTCTAGCTATTGAGATGTCTCATTCAGCTAGTGCCAAAGGTACTCTTGCTCTGTTCTTGTGATTTGTTGGCTTGTAGTCCTTGAATTTGTGTAGTAATGTCTTGGTGTGTGTTCTGGTATTCGAAGAAATGTAATGAGGAAGGTATGTTTGGAATCCGTTAGCGAGACTTTTGGTTTTTGCATTTGAGCAGACAAGAGCATTGCTGTAGACACCTAGGCAATGCTGATTGATTTGGATTTTGCATGATTTCTCTGCACACGATACTCGGGGAGTTACCCCCTGACCCTACTTCTACGCATGGAGCTCATGCGGCGAGCTACCCCATGCAGCCCTTTTAATCCTGTATACCCCCGTTTTTAGGCGGGAACCCGGCCTAGGGCATCAGCGGTGCTCTCGGCCCCAGCTGTTATTGGAATTTAATTTTTTTTTTCAAATATAAAGATTTTTGAAAAACACGAGCCACTTTGAGAAATTATGAAAATATTTGAAAATTTTTAAATATTTTTTTAAAAAGTTTTGGGAAATTTTGAAAATTGAGAATAAATTTAGTTTTTTCGGGTTTTTTTATTTTTTATGATTTTTATTGAGTTTTGTTTGTATGTCTGTGTATGCATTGTGTATTGTGCACTGTGCGTGTTTGTGTGTTTTATTGTTCTGGTCGTAGTAGTAGGCTTTTGTGTACTGTTCTGTTTGGATGTATGATCCTGCTGAATAGTGTGTTAATGATTGAGTTTGTATTATTGTGTACTTGTTCCAAGAATCTTGTGTATTTTCCTGCTAAGTAATTGTTGATTGTGTCTATTTTGAGATCGCTGTGTATGTCTATGTTGCGAACGTACCAAGTTGCGTTCACTATTTGTCTAAGGGTTTTGTTTTGAAATGCTTGAAGTTTCTTTTTGCTTGTTTTGTGTGTATGTGTGTATACTAAGGCACCATAAAGTATTTGGTCTTTAAAGAATGCTTCTACTCAACATCCTAGAATTGTTCTAAAATTTTCAATTTAAAATATTTTCTTCTTTGTTTTATTGCTTGCCCATAATAATATGAACAACAAAATGAGAACGCTCAGTAATTGATTATTTATGACATAATTATCTCAAAAAAATCTTGCCTATGTAGATCTATTAAAATAAAGTTATGGATTTCTGATTTCAAGACCAGAATTAAAATTCTTCAGCGTCAAGATACAGATTCAGCGTTAATGACTAAAATAGACCTAGTGGAGAGATATTTTAAAAAGGTCAAAACTTTTTAAAAAAAACATGCCTTTTAAGAGTACTAAAATATAAATTTCAGCATAAAACACATCTACTGAAATTATCGATTTCAAACCTCGTAAGAAATTTAGTCGCTCTAAAATACAGATCTGATTCCTAAATTCATAATATATAGCGAGTCGGCGCGGCGGCGGCGTTCTATAGCTCTTACATCATCGAAATTTGGTTTAAGCTTTGATGAAGGGACACTCAATAATAAAATTTAAGCTCATTACAATAATTTAGCAATAAATTAAAAAGACAAAAATACGAATTAATTACACCGAAGACAACATCCCTAAATGGGGATTTAAAAACAAAACAATACTAAGTATTTTGTATCTAAGGTTATAATATTATGTAAAGAAACTTGTTTTTAGGTCTTGTCACGGTCCTCGAAATAAATTTTCACATTTTTAAAATATGTATTAATTTAATTTTTTTCGTTTTTTTTTTCAAATGAGACACGTTATAGTTTGGTGAATAACATCAGGTAACGCCAAAAATATGAAAGAAAATATTAGAGTAAAGACAAGTAACTTCATAGGTTTGTTTGAAAACTATACGATTAATAAAACTTTGATCAAAAAATAGAGAAAGAGACTGCGGGGTCGGATCCAATTTGATTATTTTCTTAGGAATCTCGTTATTTCCACAAAGAAAAAAGGCAAAACAAGTCTTTCTGATTTTCCCCAAATAGCTAGTTGCTGAAATATATAGGCATTTCTTTTTATATTGGCATGAAGCCGAGGTAAAAAAAGGTTCATCTGAATAATTTTCAGTATTATAAATAGCATTTTTGTCTTCATCTGATAACTCAACCATGTCTCTCAATTCGGACTCGTCCCTCAAACGTAAAGAGTAAGCGTCAAGGTCTTTCTCTAACTCACTGGGCAAAATGATAGATCGTGGATGCCTGAAATTTCCAGCTGAAATATTTTGTTTTAATTTTCCAGAAAAAAAAATGCTACTGGAGCATTGGTATAAATAATAAAACAGAGAATCAATCTCAAATTTCTGCTTTTCAATAAAAAATATTAGAAACATACCATCCTCCTAGTTGCAATGGAAGTGGTAGATGTGGTCCACCCGCATCGCCCGGCAAAATACCACCACTTTGGTTGAGATGGCGTAAAATGACCTCTGGTAAAATAAAGAAAATAAACTGCGATTGGACTTCTGCGACATAGGAGACATCAACATAAATATTAACTCTGTCCACCAGTACCTAACATTAAGCAAGCCTGACATTTTAGCTCTGTAAGAAACAAAAGGGAAATCAAGAACTACTCATGTTCACTTGAATATAAACGGATAGGTCCCCGATTTCGACATAACTCGATTAGCTGCTTCTATACGAGACGATTTATGTTGCCAACGAGAAGAAACATACGAACTTAAGGACCACGATGTCATGTGGTTCAAATTAAGCACAAATGGAGCAACCAAATTTGGTTGTTGCCTGTATAGATCACCTAGCGAATACCATTATAAAAGCGATTTTCTACAGATCAACTATCCATCGGCAGGCATTGTCATAGCAAGAGACTTCAACGTACATAACATCGACTGGTTGAAACACTCCAAGGAGAAGCCGAGACATTTGCTATTAGTCACGGATTTAGTCAGCTGGTTGACGAACCTAGAAGGATTCCTGAACATCAAAGAGACTTTGCTAGTCTCCTGGATCTATTCTTAAGAACTAATCCTGATCGCTACACCGCCACCGTAACCGCCCAACCTCTGTTGGGCTTATCAGCCCACAACTTTATTTCCGCAACCTGTGGCCTTGCTATCAAAACACCGGAGCCACAGATACCCTGAAAGGTGTGGCGCTACAATTGTGCTGAGTGGCGTGACCTTCGCGAATTTTTTCCATCTTTTCCTTGAAAAAATGTCTGTTTTAGGAATCAAAACACCTCTGAATCTGTTGATGAGACAACTCAAGTTATCCTAGCTGGTGTGGAAGCTTTTATCTCCTTTTCTATGAAACGTATCTCAAACATTATAGACCATAGTTTGGGAAAAACTGTTTAAGAACGTTCAATGCTGAAATGCAGCCTACCGCAAATGGCGCCGAGATATTCATCACGACTAGAAACCAATGTAAGCCGACCATTGACGAGAGCAGGGAGAAATATAATGAGGATATCAAGAACAAGCTTTTCAACTGCCCTAATGGATCTAGGTCTATTTGGTCAGATGCCAAAGCTGTCAATCAGGGTTTCTCAAAGACGTCAATTCCACCACTGACCAAAGATGATGGCTCAATAGTGGAAACGGCCAACGAAAAACCGAACATTCTTACCGAAATGGTTGCATCAAATTCTACCTTAGATCCCCATAGAAAGATTATTCCGCCAACTATTCCGAGAGTGAATTCTTCAATGCCAGGTCTGGTATTTCGCCAAGGCGAAGTGAAACGATTACTCAAAAGCCTAGAGACCAACAAGGCCATAGGACCGAATGGAATTGCCTGAATTAACAGCTCCATCATACAGAATTGCATGCTTTCCTTTTAGCTCGTAATGCGCCCAGGTGCAATCAATCCTAAAAAAGGTAAAAAAAACGATTGAAAAAAAAACGATGGCATGGAGAAGCTGATCAACGAACAGCTATTAAAATATTTGGAATCGGCAGGCATCATAAGCGATCGCGAGTATGGCTTCCGCAAGCACAGATCAACGGGAGATCTTCTGACTTACGTAACCTACTGTTGGACTATCGATACTACTACGGAAGGTGTTCGAATGAGCTTCCGCCCAGAGCTGTACCAAATAGAAACACCCTTCAGTTGCAAACATTTAGGACGTGAATCTTACGGGACTCCTTTTTATAGAGGACTGCGATGCTCTGGAATGGACTTCCCAGTATCATCTTTCCCTAAAACTATACAACCTACAGCGCTTCAAGTCCAACGTCCGCCATCATTTCCGCACACACACCACTCGTTGAGTGGTATAGGATTTTCCTTTTGTGTGTGTTCCGATCATAAAAAAAATGGTAAACTCAAATTTATATTTACGTCAGAAAATTAAATTAGAATTATTTAAATTAATCTGAGAAGCAAAGCAAAATCGTTCATGTGTCGTAATAGCTCAAAAACGGAAAATTATATCGGCTGCCCCCCAGTGTTGCCTTAAAAACATGCCAAATTCCAAGTTTCCCCTCACACCGTTTTCGGGAAAAAATATTAAAGTAAAAAAATGCCCCGAAAGAGTATTACATGACGCATTGCATAACGGCTCAGTTTCATTTACTCTCCAGGAGATAGTATACTCATCACGCTTAGAGAGTTTCCACTTCAAACACATTAAGCCCTATATCATTAAAAACTTTTTAAATGGCAGTTTATAGGTGTTAACGTTAACGTTTCGAGAAGTCGTTTTGGCAAATTTTTGTAATTGTTGTCTTGCAAGCTGGCAATCGTTGTCAAGTTCCAGTGATAGTTTTTCTGTTGGGAAAAAAATCAAAACAGTATGGGAGCACATTTTGCCGTTATAATTTTCTTAGACATATGTAGATTGATTTGATTTCCATTTTAACAGCTATTGTTAGTTCTTCCACTGGTAATAAATGCTATTGAAATCCTAACCACCAGATTTGAATATTAAATCCTACATCTATCAGTGTCCCAATTGTGATAGCGCAACGTTTTTGAAATAATAAATAACTTATCATTTACCAAATGACAAGCCCTATCGAGTAAATCAAATTTGTTTACCCATTGACTACCTATAAGCACCAGTAGAATTTTTTTTTATATGATTTGGATAAATGGCGTTCGCTATTACTGTGTCATAAATCAGGTTAAATTATATTATTTATGAACGCTAGCACGCAAAAAACTGTACGCGTGTTACAAATCCCTGCCCAATTTCATTTTGTTTTTGTTTTCAATGTTTCGGTTAGGGAACACTCCCGTAATTTGCGGATGAACCCTAAGTTAGGAACATTTAGGGGATGATGAATATTTGACTAATGCTGAAGAAAAATTTGCATAGAGAGTGTCGAATGAAATAAAATTAAAATTTATTGAGGAGCCCTGTGCTGTACAATGAGACCACACAACAGAGGATACATAGAAGTATACAGACAAAAATTCCCATTGAACTGGATCAAATTCATGTCTCCTCAAGTACGAACATGCTCCAGATCTTGATTAATTGTTATAATCTGCTCCTGTCTGCGGTGATAGGTCTCAGTATTTTTATCTTAATTGAGAGACATGGGTACTGTCATCTGCAAAACTGTAAACAGGATTATTGGTTTCGGTCAGTAGGTCATTAATATAGATGAGAAACAGAGAAAGTATTGCGCATTAATGATGAATGTGTCTAGATGTGTCCATCAACTGCAACGTGCAGAGATCGGTTCTTAACGAAATTGGCAAGCCAGCTGCAGAGACGCTGGTAGTGCGAAGGAAGGCAGTTTGTTGACCAATCCGCCATGCCAAACTGTCAAATGCCTTCGAAATATCCAACGCCATCGCTCGAGATTCTCCGTAGTTCTCAAATGCCCAACTCCATATATGAGTGACATAGGCCAATATATCTCCTGTCAATCTCTGTTTGCGAAAGCTGTATTATTTATAACTGATTATTCTGTTAGTCTCGAGATACTTGAGTAGTTGCTGATTGAGTACACGTTCCATGACTTTGGAGATTGTTGGAAGCAAGGCAATTGGGCGATAGTTTGAGGGCGTGGTTTCCTTGCCTTTTTTGGAACAGGTTGCACTCGAGCGACTTTCCAAGAAGATTGGTAAATTACTTTTCGATAAGACAGAGAAAGAAGTCTGGAAAAAATGGGCGTTAGTTCGTTTGTGCAGTTCTTTAACACGATGCCGGTGGCAGGTATTCCCTGAGGCCCTGATGCTTTTTGTATATCTAGCTCTTTGAGGATTTTACGAATGTCACGGTGATGAAACTTGACTTCTGCCATGGTAGTGTTGATGTTCGATATGGTGGTAGAGCCTTGCCTTGGGGGACGTTTATGGTAATGTGCGATGAAAACATTTTGGCGAGCATGTTCGCTTTTTCCTTGGCTGTAGTCGTTGTGATGCCACGTTCGTCTGTCAAAGGTGAGAAAGACCTTTTTGTAAAGTTATTACTTACTGCCTTTGCTTCCGACCAGAAATTCCTGGAGCCATTGCAAAAGTTTATTCCTGATCCTTTGATTGTGTTTGTCCTTAGTTTCCTCGATCACACGTTTGCATTCGTTTCTCGCTTCGACAAAATAATTGCGATTTTCAGCGGTCTGATTTTGCTGCCAGTACTTGTAGGCTTGCTGTTTCCTATCTACAGCTCTTTGGCATGTTTTGTCAAACCAGAGCTATCCTTTTGACGGCAACTTGATGGAATTTGGGATGTATGGTTCCATTCCTGAGGAGATTACTTGCGTAATTCGCAGCAGACTGACGGGTCATTCGTGCCAAAGCAGACGTCGAGCCAAGGAAAATCTAGGTAGAACTCCCTTAGATCGTCCCAGATTGCAGAATTGTAGTGCAAGATTTTGCGAGGCAATGGTGGAACCTTCTGTAGAAGTAGCAATTCACAAACGATTGTATTATAGTTTGTGGTCGGAAGTACTTAATGGGGGACCAACTGTAATTGTGTAAGATCAAGATTTATGGTTAGAAAAAATCCAGGAGGGCGGCGAATTCGCCCCTCTCTGAGATTCGAGTTGGTTCGTCTACAAGTTGAGTAAGCCCGCAGCTGATGGCAAATGCTTCATGCTGATGTTGGTACATAGCCTTTTAAAGTTTTTTTCTAAATTATCGTCGACAATTTTGCATGCTACCAAAGGAATGAGTCTGAGCATCGTCCGGTGAAAGACCACCCCACCAGAATTGGGAAGTGCTAAGTGGTTTTCCCAAATCACGTTCGGCTTCCCGGGTTCCACAGTAGGAATATATGAACATGATGGTGCTTCCAGGATCAAAATATACCGGAAGTAAACTCCTCGGCCATTCGGATCTCCGGGCGCCGGGTGGCCCTGGGAGCCCTTCATTCCGCATTTCACAGACAGCAAAGATACCGAACCAATTTAGAATAGATTTCTGCAACATAAGAGGCCTAAATACAAACATAAATTCGGTACACCAACATCTACAAGCAAATAGACCACACATATCAGCCCTTGCAGAAACACAAGTATGTTCTACAACAACAACAGTGAACTACCTCTATCCTGGTTACGACTTACATACCCGATTTAGATATAAGTTCGGAATATGCCTTTTTGTCCGAAGCGACCTATCATGTCACCGCGAGGAAACACTCGAACCGAACAACCTTGACGTCATGTGGCTCAAGTTCACCGCCAAGGGATTAACCAAGTTTATATGTTGTCTCTATCGCCCTCCGAGCGATAGAGCCTACCAAAGCTTTTTCTCAACACTAGCTACCACTTTTGACTCAATACCGATCGCCCCAGTTCAGAAATAATCGTTCACAACACCAACTGGCTCAAACATCACAACAAGACCGACAACGAAGGTAGAGAAGCTAAAGCATTTGCCATCAGCTGCGGGCTTACTCAACTTGTAGACGAACCAACTCGAATCTCAGAGAGGGGCGAATTCGCCGCCCTCCTGGATCTTTTTCTGACCACCAATCCTGACCAGCACAAGGTTACAGTTGGTCCGCCATTAGGTACCTCCGACCACAAACTTATTACAACGGCTTGTGAATTGCCACCCATACAGAAGGATCCACCATTGCCTCGCAAAATCTGGCATTACAATTCTGCGAACTGGGACGATCTAAGGCAGTTCTACCTAGATTTTCCTTGGCTCGACGTCTGCTTTGCCACTGACGACCCGTCAGACTGCTGCGAAGAGATCATGCAAGTAATCTCCTCAGGAATGGAAGCATACATCCCAAATTCCATCAAGTTACCATCAAAAGGAAAGGCCTGGTTCGACAAAAGATGCGAAAGAGCTGTAGGAAGGAAACAGCAAGCCTATAAGTACTGGCAGCAAAACCAGACCGCTGAAAATCGCAATTATTTTATCGAAGCGAGAAACGGGTGCAAGCGTGTGATCGACGAAACTAAGGACAAACACAATCAAAGAATCAGGAATAAACTTTTGCAATGCCCCAGTGGCTCCAGGAATTTCTGGTCGGTAGCAAAGGCAGTAAGTAACAACTTTACAAAAACGTCTCTCCCACTTTTGACGGACGAAGGTGGCATCACGGCGACTACAGCCAAGGAAAAAGCAAACATGCTTGCCAAATGTTTTCATCGCACTCTACCTTGCAAGGCAAGACTCTCCCCACTATACCGAACATCAACGCTACCATGGCAGAAGTCAAGTTTTCTCACCGTGATATTCGCAAAATCCTTAAAGAACTAGATACGCAAAAGGCATCAGGACCGGACGGAATACCTGCCATCGACCTAAAGAACTGCGCCAACGAACTAACACCCGTTTTTTCCAGGCTTTTTTCTCTTTCTTACAGAAAAGGGATTTACCCATCCTCTTGGAAAGTCGCTCGAGTGCAACCTGTTCCAAAAAAGGCAAGAAAACCACGCCTTCAAACTATCGCCCAATTGCATTGCTTCCAATAATCTCCAACGTCATGGAACGTGTAGTCAACCAGCAACTACTCATGTACCTCGAGAGCAACAGAATAATCAGAGATATTCAATACGGCTTTCGCAAAGAGAGATCGACAGGAGATATATTGGCCTATGTCACTCATATATGGAGTAGGGCAATTGAAAACTACGGAGAGTCTCGAGCGATTGCGTTGGATATTTGAAAGGCATTCGACAGAGTTTGGCATGACGGACTGCTCAACAAACTGCCGTCCTTGGGACTGCCCGCCTTTCTCTGCAGCTGGCTGGCCAGTTTCCTTAAGAACCGATCCCTACACGTTGCAGTCGATGGACACATCTCGGACACATTCACCATCAACGCGGGCGTGCCTCAGGGCGCAATGCTTTCACCAACTCTGTTCCTCATCTATATTAATGACCTGCTGATCGAAACGAGTAATCCTGTTGACAGTTTTGCAGATGACAGTACCCTTGTCTCCCACTTTAGATCAGAAAAACCCTTACCAGCGACTGAGACTCATCACCGCAGACAGGAGCAGATTACAGCAATTAATCCAGACCTGGAGAAAGTTCAAACTTGGGGCGACCGAAATTTGGTCCAGTTCAATGCAACAAAGACCCAAGCAGCAACGTTTACTAAGAGGGCCAATACAGCGGGCCCTGACATCATTATGGAAGGATCGACCATTCCTTCATCCTCGTCAATCGGGCTGCTGGGTGTCTCGGTCAACAGCAATATGCCATGGCATGACCATGATGCTAACATCGCAAAATCAGCCTCTCAGAAGCTTGGTGCGCTATTTCGCAACAAAAACCTCTATACACCGCAGCAGTTGCTCTTGCTGTACAAAGCGCAAATAAGACCGTGCTTAGAATATTGCTCACATATCTGGGGTGCCGCACCAAAGCATACCCTAAAGCTGCTGGATTCCATTCAGAAGAGGGCTGTGCGTCTCGTCGGCGATCCGGAGTTGACCCGGAATCTGGATAGTCTGGAACATCGCAGACATGTGGCCGAGTTGTCTCTGTTTTACAGATACTTTCACGGCAGATGTACCCAGGATTTGGCCCGCATAATCCCGCCCCTGGCAACTCCTGTCAGACAGTCCCGACAGACGGGAGGAGCGCACCAGTTCGTCGTACAACTGGAAACACCTAGAACATCGCTTTACCAGAACTCCTTTGTCTGGCGCACTGCATCACTGTGGAACTCACTTCCAGGACATCTGTTTCCCACTAATTACAACCTACAAATATTCAAGAACCGTGTCAACCAACATCTTCGCACACACACCGCTCGTCGAGCGCCATAGGATCTCCCTTTAGTGTGTGTGCGACTGCCATAAAAAAAATGTTTCCAAGCCAATCAAATCATCATGTCATCTGCAATATTTTGATATAACCCACTTATCATCCGCACAATATCATTAATGTACAGCAGGAACAACAGAGAACCGGAGACGATGCCCTGTGAGACCCCATGTCAAACATACAACGAGCCCGATATACAGTTTTTAAATTTCACTCTCTGTATATGAGTGAAACACCCTTAAAACCGTATTTTTAATTCCTATGCTAGTTAATTTTCGCTACAATAAATTCCTGTCAACCATCTCTAATGCTCTTTTAAACTCTAAAAACACTGCTAAAACCATGTTACCAATATCTAATCCTCTTTTTAAAATATTACAAGTACTGACAGCTATAGTTTCACATGAGTGAAACTCAAGGAAACCGGTCTAATTTACCACTAAGATGTTATTGTTTATTAAGCTCTTTTTTACAACTAGTTCCAATATTTTTGTCTAAATTTCACCAGTGTTTATTGGGCTAAATTGCGGCCATTTCGGAGCGATGACGCGAGCGACGCGACGCCGGCGCCGACGCATTGTTAACATTCAATAAACGATCACCAACCACATCACACAAGACTAATTTAGAAATCTCACTCCAACCAGCACTAACAGTGTAAAAGAAATATGAACTTGCATGTCACACGTTTTTGACTCATCCTGTACCTTCAATATAGTTTTTTTCTGGTGGTTTCTTACCAAAGACATTGCGTTTAAATGTCTTTGTTTCTTACATTGTTATATCATTTTTGTATTTTTTTTATCTCATATAGTTTTCGTTCTGCGCAACGGTGTACGACAGCAACTTTATCACTATCGCTAACCCAAGGGAATTTATGCACAAAAATGCTGGAAATCCCAATGGCCGGGGAGTTTACTTCCGGAATATTTTGATCATGGAAGCACCATCACGTCCATATATTCCTACTGTGGAAGCCGGGAACACCAGCGCGGAAGCGGAACGTGATTTGGGAAAACCACTTAGCGCCTCCCAGTTCTGGTGGGGTGGTCTTTCACCGGACGATGCGAGTAGGCGTATGCATCTACCACCTAGGGCCGCTTCAACTGGAAGCATCGGCCTCAGACTCATTGCTCTGGTGGTCCCTAGTCTGAGATGGGTAAAAATGGGATTTGTTGGATCACTCCTCAGTGATCAGCTCCAAACTTTGTATTCTAGTATTCTCCAGCCTGAAGGAAGACGATGGGATTTGATGGGCCACATCCCGTGGCAACTTGGAATGGCGGGGGCGTCACTCCCCGTAATCAAACTGCTCTCACTAGTTTGACGCTCCTGCCTGCTAATACAATGCAGCCCCTCTTGTCACAAACTGTCATTGATCAGCTCCAGACTTTGTACTTCGGTGTTCTCTAGCCTGGGGGAGGACGATGGGATTTGATGGGCCATATTCCATGGCAACTCGGAATGGCGGGAGCGTCATTCCCCGTAATCAAACTGCTCCCACCAGTTTGACGTTCCTGCCTGCTAATACAATGCAGCCCCTCTTGTCCCAAACTGTCATTGATCAGCTCCAGACTTTGTACTTCGGTGTTATCCAGCCTGGGGGAAGACGATGTGATTTGATGGGCCGTATCCCATGGCAACTCGGAATGGCGGGGCGTTACTTCCCGTAATCAAACTGCTCTCACCAGTTTGACGTTCCTGCCAGACTGTATGCATTTCTCAATTACAACTTGTTATGAGCATTAAATTTAAAAACTAAATTTGTATATTTATTTAACTAATAATACCTATCTAATTTACAGCACAGTAGTACGTATATTAACTTATTCTTAAATAAAGTATTAACGAACTAAAATATCAGAAGGGAAAACATTTTAAGGTAAAAATGTACCACTAGCAACCAGAAAGATTTAGAAAAGCTTAAATAACTGCCAGGTCTCCTAACTAAGCACCAGCTGATTTTTTATGTGATACAATATAAAGTTTACAACACACTTGTAATTAATTTAGGTGATTTAAGATTTAAAATAATTCAAGGGTTTAACTCTTTAAAGGAAAGTAATTTAAAAGGCACTCAAAAAGATATATCGAAAGGAAATTCAATACATAAGTGTAATAGGCAATTTATTTGAATATTTATAATTTCCTGTGGATGCTAGTAACACATTTTTTAGTTCAAAATATGTTCCTTCTAGTATATGAATTTGTTAACTTTAATTTTTTATTGAAATTAAGAAGAAATTAATTTATATACAACAATTTAGTTTTTAAATTCAATATTTATAATGATCTGTTATTAACAAGTATACGAAACGCCGCGTACTTAAAAATAAATAATAAAGCTGAAAAGGTGCCATTTATCTTCCAATTAAGAAATACCGCTACACAGAAATTATATTTGAATTCGAAAAATTCTTTTTTTTTTCTCGAATATTTCGGAAATATTAAAAATTTTATAATATTGAAAATGGCGTTTTGTTAAGCTTTATATTGCGTAATTTTGCCATCGTCTTCGTATCTCTTACACTTTAGGGTTTTCGAGATGTGGCACCCTATATAGGGCATTTCTTTGATTTCTTTATTACTTACTATGCAAGCTTAAAAATAAAATTTTTGGTGGTAAGTTTTTTTAAAGATAGGGATCTAGATATAAATGTATATCTGTGTATGTATATTTAGCAATGATTCGTTTTATGAGTCTATTAATTAATACATAATAATTAATTAGTATTTTATATTTTCATTTCAGCAAGTGCTATTTATTATTTAGTATGATTTATTACATATTGTGTAATTAATCTATGCAAAAATATATTCGCTTTCGACAGAGTGAGCTCAAAATACAGTATTTTTAACTGATATTGGAGTAACAGGTGACGGTATCGGAAAAACCGATGTATTTCTATAGGTATCCAAATAAGCTAACAATAACTAGCCAAAATGAAGAAAAATTAGATTTCTTATTAATATGCTAATGACGAGATTTTGATTGATATTACGTTGAATTTTCTATTTAAAACATTATCACAAGGCTTAATAAGAACGCGCGTCATTTAGCGGCCTAAAATAACTCTTTAAAATGCGTTACGATATAAATCATAGTACCTCAATCTTCTAAAAGTACAAATTGTTTGGAGAGTTCTGACAGTTATTTTTAATTTCAAAGCCGTCGTAAAACCTTTATTGATCGGTCTGCCCCGTTTATTTGGGATAACATGGCACTTTTATGAATGATTTAATAGCCTATGGTTAATATATTTAATAAATATTTGGTTATTATTTTTAATTAAATGATAGTTTAACAATAATTTAAACAAAACTGCATGATATTAGCAAGTTTGATTTCTAAATATTTTTTATTTTAACATATTATGCTATTTTTGCGGCTTAACGCATGATAAAGCATTTCTAAAGGATGATAGGAAAAAGCTGGTATAAGTCAATTTTTCTCAAAACTGAGAAAAGCACAATTTAATGTTGAAAACGTTACAGAATCAGTACAAGAATTTACAAAAAATTTGTATGTGAAAATAACAAAATTATTATATCCAAAAAAAGTAAAAAATGAGCTTCTATCATCCAGGTTGTTGCCAGATTGACGCAGTGATCATAGAAACGATGAAACTCTCTTACATTCTTGGAAGGCACCTGAAAAAAAAAACGCTCGATAATATAGGAAAGTCCGGCAAAATGTTATTATGATAATCGCCAGCATATATTAACATTACTAATATACTTAACATACATTATTTGATCATGGGATAGTTTACAAAACAACTTGAGAGTACGGCAGTTACAAAGCTTCATTAGGCTTTGCACAGATTTGAATATAATTTGCATCATTGTAAGAAAATGAAGTTCAAACAACTCCTTTTTGAATGGTAGACATTGCCGCATCGTAGTGCCCTAATAACGGCTATGGCTGGATGAAGAATGTATGATTTTGGTAGGCTGCGTTTCAAAAGAGCGTTTAGTGGCGTACTTCGATTGCAACATAGTCTTTCAAATCAGTTATTTTTTTTTACTTACTAATTACCACAGTATAAGGGAATGGTTTCGACCGAGACAATTTCACCATTTCTTCGAAATCCTCAGGTGTTTCCATCGGTGCTTTTATGTTCCATAGCTTAATTTCTGAATTCCTGAACTTCGTCTTCCAAATAGATCATAATGAAGCGAAATGGATTCACAAGTTGCGAGATCTATGCATATGGCTTACGGATACGTATATGGTTGTAAAAGGATTCCGCCCATTTCTTATGAAGAAGGTTCATTGTTGTTTATCTGTTTCCACATATAAAGCTTTTACCTTTGTAGCATACTCATCGCACTCTGCACAAATATCCGTGCGCGGATACCCAAACGAAACAGCAAATTTGGTGTTGAATGTCGTAAGGTACAACTGCTGCGGAGTGTAATTCTGTGAAAAGCTTATACATTTTCTTCATATCTAAACTTTTTGGCCAACAAGTCTCATTTGAGTCTGTAATGACTGTCGACTTTTAAAACTTTTAATATGGTTCTCAACTAGAGCAGCAATGGCCCTATTTAGATTTCTGTGTTTCTTGGCATATTTACCTCTTTTACCCATATAGCCCAATAACGGGGTACATTTAACCTCGAAGCAGATCAGGTAGAATATTTAAATTTTTTATCTTCTATATATTGTCGAAAATATGCCGAAAAAGTTTTCGACCTCCTGCATCTTTGGCGCAACTGACTGTAACCATAAAATTATTATATATTATTAATATTAAAAAAAAAATACTTACCTGCTTTTTCCTCTTGATCCTTCATTTGAGATACTTGTTAGCCTTAGATACTCAGAATGCTTAGTGTTTACAAACGATTCCTCGATGCAAACCAAAAACACAAGATATGGTTTTCAGCGAAGTGTAGGAAAATAAAAGGGTCTATGAAAATCAATAAACTAGACGAATTTACATTTATCAGATATGCGATTTTCAAAAGCATTGCTTGAGCTTCCAAAAATGTTAGAGGTTGACTCGCTCCAAGCACTAAGTACCTATTTTCCATTTTTAGGGTATTGAGATTTAATAGGTTTAAGACTTTAAAATACCAACTTCATACACATTTCTACAAAAAAACGTTTATATAATCTTACATTTGCTCAGATGTAATATGAAGTTAAAAAAAACAACGGAACTGAGCATGCTACTGTTGTAAGTGAAAATGTTTCCGTGAAAAATATTTTCGTAGAAAGGAAATATAAGAAATTAGCAAAAGCTTTACGGAAATATTGGAAATAATGAAAAATGAAAAAATGCATATTGAAAATATCCTAAATAGAAGTTTATACGTCGTACTACAATTACGAAAAAAAATACGAATATTATATATTGTTAATAGTCGCGAGCTCGGGGAATCACAATTTGCTTCAGACCGTCACCGGGTAATCACACAAACCTGGACTTATTTGTGGTGAAACCACTAATTCTTCTGGCCGGTACATAGCTCACATAATGATTGGAGCGCTTAAGGATAAAAACCTAAGGCGTACTTAATTGGTTCAAAGTAAATAGAAAGGGCCAATTCAATATCACAGTTTGTCCAATATGAATTGCCAAAATTGTTTCTTCCCGATGCTGTACTTCACGAAAAGTTTTTAAATTTTTTGTCAAATGCTGCTCCCTACCTGCTGGCTGGCAACAACTTAAAGATATTTCAATTCCTCTAACATATTTGGCCCACGATATTAATAGAATCGCTGAAGAAATCGGAAACAAACTTCCTTATGTATGCTAGTATTAAAAGTGAAAAAAGTTTTTCTCAAAGCACCACTAAAAATCCAGCTGTACAGAGAAAGGCTATCCAATATTCCACTTCAGCCACAGCCAGTTGTAACTAGATGAGGGAACTAGAAGCTGTATTTTTGTATGCCGGTCATTTTGCCGAATTAAAAGTGTAATTCTTGAACTTTCCAGCGATGATTCTCGGTCACTTTACTTTTTCTTTCTAAAAGCAAATTATAGTTTCGTGCCGGAAGTAATTACTAAATTAGAAAAAGCGCAAATGCCCCTTACAGGGAGTATTGATTTAATAGATAAATTCAGTACGTCATGCAAAAATATACAAGGCAGAGTTGGAATAGAATTTGAAAAAAAATTAAAAAAGGATTCCAAGAAACCTTTGGTTCAAAGCACTGGTCACAGTAGCGGTGTTTCGAATGGATATTTGAAAAAAGCTGAACATGAAATCAGATATTTTAGCAAATGCAAAAATTTTTTTGTTACTTGTGTCGTCATTGAACGTCGCTTTATATACAAGTACATATATTTAGATGAAAAACCAATTTTTCGTTGACAATTAAAAAAAAACAATTCATTATATATTTTAATTTTAATAATAGCTAATTTCAATAGATGTTTTGTTTAGATGTATAAGTTTATTCCATTACCTACTTTAATATTAATATTATTATAATTATTTTTATCAATATTCATGTTAAATAATGGTAATAGAGTAATTTATAAAATTGGTTTTGCTGTAATTAATTATAGTTTTTATATGAATTAAGCAAATGCAAATTATAAAAATTTTGTTATTTTCTGCATATTTTCAGTTTTTTTTTGTGTATTTTATTAAAACTTCGCATATTTATGTGCATAAATACCACGTTTTCAAGTGCATAGGGTGAATGAGCTGGTTCTCGGCCACTTAACGTTATTATTTTTGATCGGTACCTGTAATTAAAATATTGTTAGATGAAGTTTACTAGTCATCATGGCTATTGGTAGTTTATAGTGTTCTCTTCCAATTTAATGGATCGAAAATGAATCCTGGAATGAGATTATAAGAATATATTAAAAAACGTATTTTTCACTCCTTCGATCGTTTTCTTCTGTATCACTTTCCAAATGGTCAGTGCAAGCAGAACATTGAATTTTTGTATTTTGGTTTGCCACTAGTTCCGTTGTTTTGCTCTTTTCTTCTTCTACCTTTTTCTCTTTATGGATGGGCGACATGGTTTTAAGTTGTTTATGTCTTATCAAACTCAGTTTATTTTTATTCTCTGAAATTCTTTTTTTTTAGTGGTTAGCCGGTCCTCTTTTTTCTTCCAGACATCTTCTGTTTTCCTCTTTTATGCTTCGTCTTTTCCTTGATAATATAATCTCCATGCCGCTGGTGATAGTGCACTGGGCAACTTTTCTTTATTTTATGAGCTTTTTGTATGTTCTCTCTTTAGTGAGTGTGCCACTGCCATAAAAATATTAAAAACATTTATTTTAATCCGCTATAGTCTCATTTCCTTTAATAAACTATTGGAAGCACAACAAAAGTAGTGTCGAAAAGAGGATCTTTTCCAGACATTTTTTGCGTGTCGGAATGGAATCAATTTCAA
The DNA here is from genome assembly GCA_016904865.1 of Pissodes strobi. Classification (NCBI taxonomy): domain Eukaryota; kingdom Metazoa; phylum Arthropoda; class Insecta; order Coleoptera; family Curculionidae; genus Pissodes; species Pissodes strobi. The sequence continues at coordinate 21,936 of JAEQML010055906.1, forward strand.
CACAAAATAGAAAAAGTACATTTCAACAAGTGAAGTGTGTGATATTAATCGTTCTCTTCTATCATATGAGGTGATCTTGGAAGGCATCGATCGCTTTGTGCCGAGGAAGTGTGTTGCAACCGCAAAATATGCTAAATGGTCTGATGGAGGGCTTCGCAAATGCATTTCTCGGAAAAATATGCATTATGAAAGATTCAGGAAATCTGGCCTTGGTAGCAACTATGATGCCTTTTTCTGCTGTTCGCCGTGAGGTTAAGATTCGAACTGATATGTGCCTCATGTATCTTACCAATACAGAACATCTAATCCCTGAACACATCAAGCACTTCTGGTCATTTATCAGCAATCTCAAAATGGAATCTAACCTTCCAGCCCTGATGTGTTACAACAGCCGAGTACTTTAGGGCTCTCAGGAGATAACTGAGGCGTTTGCTCATACTTTTCTGGTTTCATATTCCGACTACAATGAAGTTGACTTAACACACATTAAGCCCGTTGAGCTTGCTGACACTTTGCCGTCACACAGTTTTGATGTCTAGGACATTGCTGAGAAGTTGAAACAGCTCGATGCTTCCAAGAGTGCGGGTCCATATGGGATCACTACAGTTTTGTTGAAAAATTGCTCATCATCTCTAGCTCCGCCATTGTGAGGTATATTGATGGTAGCTATTTTCCTGCAATGTTGAAGTTCTTCAATCTTCAATCGCGACATTGCCAACTACCGTGGAATATCAATTCTCTGTGCTATCCCTAAGCTGATGGGGTCCATGTTCACTGACGAGATTTAACAAACTTATAAGAACTATATCCTTTTTGAGTAGTATGGTTTTTAGGAAGGATGCTGAACTGCCACTAATCTCGCAGTATATAAATTTTTAGTCGAGGCAGGATATCAAGTTGACTCCATTTACACCGATCTATCTAAGGCATTTGACAGCGTTTGCCATTTGCTTCTGATTAGGAAACTCTCAGAGATTGGAGTCACGGATGGCTACTTAGCATGGATCGGTTTCTACCTCTCTGAGTCAGCATGTGATGGTTTGTGAACGTACTTCACGCGAGATTTGCGCTGGAGTCTGGAGTCCCTCAGAGTTCACACATTGGACCGGTCCTCTTCTTGTTGCTCCTTAATGATGTTATGTCATGGATCGTCCCGCGTTCTCTTATATGCGAACGACTTGAAGTTCTACAAGACCGTCGTTGCTCAGTCCCTATCATGCGAATGGTTTGCAGTCTGATCTTGATGAATTCAACCTTTTAAGAATCAACGTTTGAAGTGCAAGCCTATTAGCTTCTACAGATCTACAAATCAAATTGTGAGCACCTAGGACATAAATAATTAATTTACTGTAATCGTGGAATCTGTCAATGATCTGTGTGTGACGTTTGATCTTAAGCTCTTCTTCAATCAGCATATATATGGTATTATTATCAAGGAGTCGAGGTGTATTTTAAAAGGGCTTGTCATGTTAAATGTAGCTGTCGAAGATGGGCTTGGATCGGATGTTTTAAAGGTGGCCATGTTCTCGTTGTTCATTGGTTTCATGTCCTTGTCCATATGTTTAGAATTGGTTTCCGTTCGTAACCATTTTCGGCAAGATGATTATCCATAATATCTTTCAAAATTTCTCTTCCCGAGAGAACACCATCGTCGTTTGTTTCATTGGGGGATCGTGTGTTCATTTTCTTGAGCACCAAGCCAAGGGATCGCCGCTCACTGAAAACATCGCAGATAAACGCTACGACCCCGAGCACCCCATTAGGCATGGCACTATATACAGAGAGCTGACTTTATTTTACAAGCAACTAAGGCCGCCATAAGCCCAATTCAGAAGAAACATTAAATAATACCAACAACAACATTAATCTCACCCTTTTACCAAATTTAATCCAATTTTCGAAAAACACGAACAATGAAAATACCAGGAGAACAGGAACACTTCGCCTCCGCGGGTAAGTGTCGATCCTGCCGCCTGGCCAGCCACTCACCGTGTTCGGACACGGGGGGGGGCGGGGCTTGTTAAAGGTGCTGCACGTACTATAAATACGCAGCTGCGCCTTATACATTCACAGTCTTTCTCGAGCAGCCGACCTGTACAGATCGGTGTTGTAAAAGAAGCTTTTTCTCTCCAAGTCTCAAGAAGTTGAAGCGAAGCCACGTCAAGCCATAAGCATCAAGCGAAGCCATAATAGCCAAGCCCAAGCGAAGTTGCGAAACGAAGCTAGCCAAATTTCCAAGGACTGCGATTCTAGAGCGATTCGACGAAACCATAAAACAGAAGCGAAGCCAAGCCAAGCGAGACGCGGCCTAACAGCGGTCGAGCGGAAGCGACGCCAAACGTTCTGTAAACGTTTAGTCAAGATTTTGCGTACCACGCATAGTGTATCATTCAGGTTAGTTCAGTGTACATATTTTACTAATATTTTCGTGTATTTTCAGCCTTCTCTTTCAGGAGAGAGTGTGAAACCTACGCGCGTCGAGCATAGGGAGTAACACTTTCGAGAAGAATCGCGAGCCGCCAAAAGCGGCTGGCAAACCCATGGCCCCGACAGTCAAGAGGCCACTGCAAACCCCCAAGGAAGACGACATGAGCCAGTCAAGTAAAATGGTCAAGCTGGGTGAGACATCAACCAGAGGAGAAGTAGTACACGAGATGCTACTGCCAACGTGTAACCGCTTCGGAGTGCTAGAAGTGGAAGAAGAAATGGAGACCGCAACCCCGACCAAGCCTGCCGCAAGACCGCCGCCGATCGTAATTACTTCAAAAGTGAACTACGAAGAATGCCGACGACAAATCAAGCTCATCCTGAAGCACAGCGACTTCATGATGAAGTATAACCCCAACAATGTGAAGGTATTCACGAATAAAGAAGAGGACCATATGCTACTCACAGGACACCTAGAAATGGACGAGAGCATCGAATTTTTCACGTACAAGCCACGCGGTGAGAGGATCAAGAAGGTGGTGTTCAAGGGACCCCCAGGACTAAACGCTGACCAAATCACGGACAAGCTCAGGACGGAACACAAAGATATCATAAGCTGCGTACCCATGAAGTCGCGAAAAGGACAAAGCCATTCATACCTAGTGACTGCGAAGAAGGAGGCGAACATAGGACAAATCAAGAGGACCAAGACGGTTGAGAATTCAGTCATCAAGTGGGAAACATATTTCAAGACGGTCAACTACTCCCAGTGCTACAGGTGCCAGGAATTCGGCCACGGTTCATCGATGTGCCGGCAGAGACCAAGATGCGTGAAATGCGCAGGCGAACACAAGGCCAGTGAATGCACAAGGAAACGAGGACAAAACGAGGACCAAGTACCGCTCAAGTGTGCGAACTGCAACGGAGAACACGCAGCCAATTTCAGGGGATGCAAAGCACTCAAGGAATACCAAGGAAGAACAACGCCAAGACAGCAACAACAACAGCGAACAATCACGAAGCCCAGCCACAGAAGAGAAGGAGTAAACTACAGTCAAGCGATGCGCGGACAACAGCAGGAAGCATTTCCCGCCCTCCGGCCACGCCAACCCGCCCCAACCACCCAAGCCACGGAAGCCGTCGCCGTCGAGCCGACGACCCCCAGAAGCCAAGCACCAGCCCAAAATGCAGGACAGGACGACATGAACACGCTACTCAGGGAAATAGAAGATTTCAACAAGCTGTTCAATATCAAGGAACTAATCCAACAAATCAGGAAACTGAAAACAGAACTGTCAGCAGCCACCACCCCGTGGGAGCGAATGCAAGTATTGATGACCTATGGAGCGAAATAAACCAATGAAGATTCTACACATAAACATCAACGGAATAAGGGGCAAAATCAGCCAGCTCAGAGAACTCGTCGCCAGGACAACGCCAGACATACTGAGTGTCAATGAAACAAAAGTAAAGGATCACCCACCAGGCATCATAGGATACGAGATGATATACAAGAACAGGCCAAACCAGGAACCGTATGGAGGAGTAGCACTATACGTGAAGAGAAGCATCCAATTCGAAGAGCAGGCAACAGACACAATCAGTATTGAGACAGTGGCGATAACAACGAACCACCTGAAGATCATCTCAGCATACAACAAGCCAAACCAAGCCCTAGACGAGAACGAACTAGAAGGACTACTCAACCACCCGAAAACACTGCTAATAGGAGACCTAAACGCCAAGCATACCTCGTGGAACAACAGCACGGACAACAGGACAGGAACACGACTCAGGAACTGGATCGACAGGAACGACGCAAACCTAGTAATCCCGGACAGAAGGACAAGGATCGCACGATACCACGTAGCCGACGCCACACTGGACATTGGAATAGCCCGAGGGATCATCGCCACAGCGACGACCATGACAGAACTGCAGTCCGATCACCTGCCAGTTATGTTCGAAATCAGACATCAGCCAGCCCTCGCAGCACCTAGAGTCACGTACAACTACAGGAACGCCGACTGGACAAACTTCAGGAGAGAGATCAACACGGAACTAAGGATAAATCGGGAACTGGACACCCCTGCAAAAATAGAGGAAGCCATAGGAACCATAACCAGGATAATAAGCGTCGCCAAGGAGCACCACGTCCCGAAGAACACAGAACTGAAGTTAGGCAAACCACCACAAGAAGTACAAGACCAGATCGCGAGAAGAAACCAACTCCGCAGGACATACCAACGGACACGTGACCCGAACGACAGGAGAGCCTACCTGGAGGAATGCGAAGTAACCCGAGCCATGCTAGATTCACACAACAACGAGGCCTGGAACAACCGAATCATAGCCGCCAGCCGTGAAAACAACGTATGGAAACACATCAAGAGGATGAAGAGCAGCAAGACCCCATGGACAGTCCCACCGATCAAAGTGACGAGAGGCGGAGTGGAAAACACCATCACAGACAAGGCAGAGAAGGCGGAGGCATTCATGGAATACTTCGCAAACATCAGCAGCCTAACAGAGAACCTATCAGACGACAGAACACGAAGAAGAGTTCAGAGGACAATAGACGCGATCGAAGCACTGCCGCCGCAGGACACGGACAGGATAATCACCAGCCCCCGGGAACTGAAGAGGATCATCAAGAGAGCCAGGCCATACAAAGCACCAGGAGGGGACGGAATAGTCATGAAGGATGCCAAGTTCCTGCCAAACAAAGCCATTGTCCAGCTGACGTACATCATCAACGCAGCAATAAGACTACACTACTTCCCGAGGGCATGGAAAACAGCCAGGATTATCGTCATCCCCAAACCAGGAAAGGACAGGACACAAACAGCGTCGTACAGACCGATATCACTACTACCCACGCTAGGAAAGATATACGAAAGAGTGCTAAACAAGAGGATCAACACGGAGCTCCAAAGACTAGAAGTCATCATCCCGGAACAATTCGGATTCCAGCAGGGGAAATCAACAGCCATGCAACTTGCCAGGATAGTGGACCACGCAATGATAGCAAACAATACCAAGAAGACGACAACAGCGGCACTACTGGACCTAGAGAAAGCCTACGACACAGTATGGAGAGAAGCCATGGCAACCAAGATACACGAAGCAGGAATCGCACCAGCAATCACGAAGACCACCATGAGCTACCTAAAGGACAGGACAACAACAACACTGATCAACAGGACAGAATCAAGGACAAGGACAATAAGGCAAGGACTCCCCCAAGGAAGCGTGATATCGCCGACGCTGTTCAACATCTACATCAACGACGTACCCAGGAAGCAAAACAACCAGATAGCACTCTTCGCAGACGACGTAGCAGTATTCACATCATCCACACAGCAGATGGCAGCAACGCAACGAATAGAACAACACGTCAGGATGATAGCAGAATACTTCAAGAAGTGGAAGTTGAAGATAAACGAGACCAAAACGCAGCTAATCAACTTCAACCAGAAGAACAGGAGGACAAGGACACACATCACGATCAACGGGACAAGAATCGAGGACACGGACACAGTCAAGTACCTAGGAGTCACACTGGACAGGAAGCTGACATTCAAGGACCACATACAAGGAACCAGGAGGAAAGCAGGAATAGCAGCAAACATAATCTTCCCATACATCTCGCCGCAGTCAAGACTGGACAAAGACATCAAGATCAGACTGTACAACGCATACGTTAGGCCAATCATCATGTACGCAGCACCGGTTTGGAGCTCCGCAGCCAAGACCCACCAGGAGAAGCTACACACGCTGGAACGGAAGATGCTACGCACAATCATGAACTACAGATGGGAAGACTTCAAGACAACGAGGACACTGTACAGAGAATCCGGAACAAGGCCACTGGGACAGAGACTGCAGGAACAAGCCACGAAGTTCTTCAGGTACACGACGAGGACACAGGAACTAACCAGGAACATTGGGACACTAACAATAGAAGAGATGCCATTCAGGAAAATCCACAAAGTAATCCACGAGGTGATGCTATAACTCAGGAAATTTGTCAGTTATTTAATTATCTTAGGTTCAGGTGGACGCTTGTTAGGTACCACCTTAGTCGGTAGTATATAGGTATTTATTTTGTAAATATGTATATATTGTTAAGTTTGTTATTAGTTTTAGGTCAAACATCAAGTATCATAAGGCATCTATTTATAAATAAATAAATAAATAAATAAATAAATAAATAAATACATTCACACTTGACTTCCAACCACGGAAACATACGTGTCTCCGCAGCCTGATCCGCGGGGCTCGACCTATACGATCTGAAGTTGTTACCATACAGGAGCAGACTTATATCATTAAGTCTTTACTTGTATATAGTAGTATTAGGTCTATGTTGTACATAATGTGGTGTCATTTTATCCTATGATCTCCTGCTCCATGAGAGCATTGAAACAAGGTTTTTCTCAAGTTTTCCTTGTATAATTTCTTGGTAACTAAACAACAGACTGCAAAAAGTAGTATAATCAATATAGCTCCGGCCAACAACTTATCTGCAGCGACTTTGTAGGGAATACCCAGGGAAAAATCGAGCTACCCGTAGCACTGCTACACCTAACTTATGAATAGGGCAACATTAGCCCCCTAAGGGCGTCGTGTCCTGTTGGCCACGGTGTTGACCGAACAACGCCAGGCTCAACAACAGGCCCTAGTTTAACTAGCACTAAGGCATATTCATATATTAGGACATGCTGTTATATAATTGTTAATAATGAAACAAATGTATGATGATGATGATGTTCATTTTCTCTTAATATTTTTTCTGTGTTCAAACTCTTTGTTACGACCGTCAACGCCTGACATCTTTTCGTTTAAATTCACGCTGGAAATTTCATTTCTTGGTTACTGGAAATGATGCGCTGATTTTTAGTTACTATTACAGCTTCCATAGTTGAAACGTCAATATTTACCTTATTTAAGTTAGATTTAGTGATGATATCCACATTTGCAAGTAGATCATCGTTATTAATCTCTACCTCGTCGTGTCTTTGATCAGGATAGATTTCTGTTCCAGCGTTTTGAGTTTCCTCTAGAAAACGAATTTTATTTAAAATAACTACTTTTATTGCATAGGAGGGTAAGATAATTCCAATTATTCTGGCGGCTTTTTCTGCTACCCTCCTCATTTTGACACGATATTAATTTTAGACTTTTGGAATGGGGGAAATTTTTGTATTTTGATTTGGCACTAGTATCGTTGTTTTGCTCTTTTCTTGCTCTACATTTATCTCTTTATGGCTCGGCGACCTGGTTTTAAGCTGTTTCGCGGTCTTATCAGACTCAGTTCATTTTTGTTCTCTGAAACACTTTTTTCCTTAGTGGTTAGTCGGTCCTCTTTTCTCTTCCAGAGATCTTCTGTCTCCTTTTCTTTTACTTCATCTTTTCCTTGATAATATAATCTCCATGCCGCCGATGATATTACACTGGGCAACTTTTCTTTATTGAATGGTTTATTTATATTAACTTCTGGCATCCTTCGTTTAATTTCATGCTGATATCTGTATTTCTTTCTAGATAAATATCTGCAGTTAATTTGTTTTGTTGGTTACTGGAAATGATGCTCTTATTTTCAATTACTATTACATCTTCCATATTTAAAACATCAATATGTAGCTTATTCAAGTAAGTGTCTGTATCCCGTATTGGTTTGACATTTTTATTTTTATTAAAATCCACATTTTCAAATGGATAATCCCTCCAAACTTTACCTCGTCATGCCTTTGTTCAGGTTGGATTTCGGTTTCAGCGTTTTGAAATTCCTCTAGAAAACGAATTTTATTTAAAATAACTTCTACCTATATTGCATCGGAGGATAAGTTAATTCCAATCATCCTGGCGAATTATCTGATGTCCTCCTCATGTTGACACGTTCTTGAATAAGCAGAAAGCAAAACTTTCTCCTAAAAATATCCTAAATGTTTTACATTTATATTCATACTTTTCACTTTTAAATTCAACTGTTGTGTTAGTTAAATGTTACAATTTTCTAGTCATATTTTAAAGCACGTGCTTCAAACAGACAGCAACATTTCTAATTTCTTTTTTTGAGCTAGCATGGAGGTAATACTGATTTTTTATAATCCAAACCTATCACTGTCATTATTTATCGACTGAAAACGAATGTATTCAAACGCAAAACATCATTTTCACTATGCAAACAAGAAGGGAAGTAAATCAATAAAAATAGAAAATATTCAATTCTGCCAACGTTTTACAACATTATTTAATCATAATTTCTACTGAAATAATTTTCAGCTGCCAACACAAATAATGTTCAGAATATATCTGCGTATTCTGTTTGCGATTAGACAGGTTTGTTTATTGTTTCATGTCTGTTTTTAATTCGATTGCAAGGTGTTATGTATTTTCCTTTCAATGTTTGAATTTCATTAGATCTTGACAATGACCTTTCAGCTTGACGCGACTCATGTGACTGATATATTTATTTTCAAAGGATAATTTTATTATTAGATTGAAAAATAAAAAGATGTGAAATAATCAATAAATTATTTGACCGCTACGAAAATAAACATTAACAATATGTTAGAAAGTGTCTGTGTATTCGATAATAAGCGATTTATATAAAGCTAAGTTTCATATAATATTTAGTTCAAAATGAAATTCAAATGTAAACAAAAAAGTTAATTCTACTTTTGTTACTATACCTCCACCTCTCGTGAGCTCTCTTCATTTTTGTTCTAATTTTTTAAACTCATGGTAAAAAAATTGAACTGAATCAGTCCATTTCTCAATTGATAATCTAAATCGTTGTTATGTATTTTTGCTAAGTTTTGAGCTGCTGCAAATTATCTCTTGTGTACTCAACTTTTTGATAAACCCAAAACGGTTATTAATTTGTTTGTATGTTTCAATCCCCTATCACAATAATGATTCAAATAATGATTCAATTGATCTATGATAGGAAGAACATTCTGAGTTAGAAATTCAAGAGGTGACAAAAGCACGTTTATTTTGTTCTTTCACTACGTTTCACTCTCATGCTCTGTGCAATCAGAATCAGCTAACTCAGCAGCTTTCACCATATATTCTTTAAAGCTACCCCAATTTCCTCTTGTTCTTATGCAGCTTGCTAGCAATGCCAGTGCTGAGGTGGCTGTATTTACGTCCAATCTAATCTAGGTTTCTGTAGAATTTAACTAGTTTTGTTAATTGACCAAAGATGTTATCAACTAGCATGTCCATTAAGATAAAATCATACAGTGGAAACTTTGAACTTAACCGTGAATCGCAATTATAAATTGTTATTAGTTAAAGTATTAACCGTTATGATTAACCTTGTTGATAATATTCGAATTAGAGGTCAAACTTTGGTATAAAAAGCTGCGCAGCAGCCCATTACGGCTGACTGCTGGATGACAAGCGTTGAGTGAACGTCCAACGCAAGGCACCCATACTGCTGATTTATTTTAGTACCAACGCATGAAGCCCATTGTACGTTTCGCTCATTGAAGAAGCGTGATGATAAGATTGTCCATGGTACTTCTTAATGTTTGTTTCATTCTCTTTCAAAAACTTGATCCAGCGTTGAAATATATCTATAGTTTTGTGGCCCTGAGTGGATATGAATGTTACAAATCTTTCAACATGTTCGTCTAAATATCTAAAAATCACTTTGATTTGATCAACGTGACCTTGGTCTGGAGCTAAATCTAACGATATGGAATAGTACTTTGACTGTTTAAATCGAAAGATAACTTCATTGAAAGCTCGCTTACCAATTCATTGAATAACTTCCTCGCAAGTCATCGAGGATAGGTAGTATGTGAGACTACTCACACTGATTCCATATTTTTTTTGTGATTGCTCAAAAGTTAATCAATCAATCAATCAATCAATATTATATTCATGTCATTACAGAAATGTATATGTTAGATTTCCTATTTTTGTTGGAGAATAAAACACGTCAATCACAAACACTATTTTACTTCCTCTTTATTTCAATATTCGTACAAGAATGATCTAAGCCCGATACGATACAGTCATCATATCTTCGAGCGTTTCGTATTACATAAACATAAACAGAAAACGGAGAGATGATGACAAACTATTTCATAAAATACTTTCGCTGACATTATATTTTTTGTGGCTTTATCGTTTTGCGTTCGAGGAAAGCTCACACGGCCAATTCTGACACTAAATTCGTCATCGAATTTTACCTTTTATATTGCCCATACTACAAAAAAACATCTTCATCATATATTGCAAAGAGCACGTCATTTCAACGTCTAGATACTCGTGATCCGGACGCAAAGAGCAGGTCTTTCAGCAATTAATAAAATATCACTCATGGTTGCAAAGAGCACGTCATTTCAACGTCTAGATACTCATAATCCGGACGCAAAGAGCAAGTCTTTCAGCAATCAACAAGACATCATTATTCATCAATGCAAAGAGCACGTCGTTTCAACAAGCAAGGCCTAGTGACCTTGATGCAAAGAGCAAGTCTTTCAACATACCTTTTTTTTAATTATTTTTTATTTTTTATTTTTTTTTTAATATTATTTTTTTAATTTTTTTTAACTGGGCCATTAATATTTTACTTTGTCAAGTTCCAATAAACCAAAGCTCACACTGTTAGATTTCCTATTTTTGTTGGAGAATAAAACACGTCAATCACAAACACTATTTCACTTCCTCTTTATTTCAATATTCGTACAAGAATGATCTAAGCCCGATACGATACAGTCATCATATCCTCGAGCGTTTCGTATTACATAAACATAAACATAAACAGAAAACGGAGAGATGATGACAAACTATTTCATAAAATACTTTCGCTGATATTATATTTTTTGTGGCTTTATCGTTTTGCGTTCGACGAAAGCTCACACGGCCAATTCTGACACTAAATTCGTCCTCGAATTTTACCTTTTATTTTGCCCATACTACAAAAAAACATTTTCATCATATATTGCAAAGAGCACGTCATTTCAACGTCTAGATACTCGTGATCCGGACGCAAAGAGCAGGTCTTTCAGCAATTAATAAAATATCACTCATGGTTGCAAAGAGCACGTCATTTCAACGTCTAGATACTCATAATCCGGACGCAAAGAGCAAGTCTTTCAGCAATCAACAAGACATCATTATTTATCAATGCAAAGAGCACGTCATTTCAACAAGCAAGGCCTAGTGACCTTGATGCAAAGAGCAAGTCTTTCAACATACTTTTTTTTAATTAGTTTTTTTTTTATTTTTTTTTCTTTTTTTTTTATTTTTTTTTTCTTTTTTACTGGGCCATTAATATTTTACTTTATCAAGCTCCAATAAACCAAAGCTCACACTGGCATACATTAGCAAGTACTTATTGTAACGATAATATAATAATTAACATTCCTATCGCTAAACATAGCATCCAAAAATTTATAATAACAAACTGTTCACAACAACACATTAAAATGATCATTTTAAACACAAAATATTATAACAACAACAAAGGAAGCAATAGTTATCAAACATTATCTTCTTCAAATTCGCCTGGCCATATCCGAATCATGTCATTAGCAACAATTATTTTGCGATTAGTAGCAAAATTTTTAATTTCTAGCCGGTTTGAATAGGTTGTATTAAGGGTTAATTACAATTTTTGAAACACGCTCGCCCATTCTGACTTTTTGCTATTTTTTGAAAAAACATTTTTCAGAATTATGCCCAAATTTTTTGCAGATTTCGCAATGATCCATAATTCCGGATAGATTCGAGCTACTAGCGTTATTAGAATTGTCATTGTCAGACAGCTTACGCGATTTAAAACAATTTCGGCTGATATGGCCAGGTTTTTTACAGTTATAGCAAACTCTTTCATCATTATTATGTTCAAACGGATTCGGGCGTTTTGGCGCCACTACTTGAAGCTGAGAAGTGTGTTTGTTAATTTGATAATTACCAAGTAAGTTAAGTAGGGTCGAAATCGAATCAACTTGGCTATTAAAAGCCGCCGTTTTAACATGCGTGTCTGTTATATCACCAATAACTAACTCAACTGTTTGACTTTGACTCAAGTTAAAATTTAAAGCATTTAACAACGATATTTTTTTCCTAGCATACTCACAATAACTTGTAGCTTGATCACTTCTATACATGCTTGCCTTACGTAAACGGTCACTGAGGTTTCTTTTTACAGGATAGAGCTGACAAAGCTCGAGTCGAAAACTAGCCCAAATTTTATTTGCTGGGTGCCAGTTGTCGTACCAATCCTTTGCGTCACCTGCCAGGGCGCTGGCAGCTCTGCACACCTGTTCAAAATCAGTCCATTTGAACGTAGCCGCTAAGGCTTCCATCTCATCACACCAGCCGACCGCTCCCGCATCGTTTTTTGAGGGGTCGAAAGCTGGAATGTTTATTGGCGCGGAGGGTGCTGGCACCACCGTCGCGGCTTGTTGGGGACGTTGCTGCATTTCATGAAGAACAGCAGTTAAAACACTGGTTAATTCTTCCATGTTTGTACACAGCACTTTTTTTTATCAACTATTACCGCGAAAATAACACTTAAAACAATGACTTACTCGCGCACGCATACGCGATACAAACTAGGCTGCACTATAAATTTTCGTGGTCCCTTTAGTGAGTGAATCCCACTTCTGATGTTAGATTTCCTATTTTTGTTGGAGAATAAAACACGTCAATCACA
>JAEQML010055907.1:0-35035 GCA_016904865.1 Pissodes strobi
ACTACTTTGCTAATTTAGTCACGTTCGTAGCTCTTATAATAAGAAAGTTAGCAATAGTGCCGACTTCATTTTGAACAGGCTGTATATATACTCCCTCAGCGGTCCTGTTAATTTGGGTGCTATCTGACAGCTCTAAATTTTAAATGGAGGTCTTAAACCATGAAGAGTTTAAAGGATGATTAAAGGATTTTGTGGTCACTCGCTAAAGTAAGTAATGTTAAGACATTAAAGTTAGTATCATTATCGCCATTTATTAGTTACATGTTCCTAAAGACTCGCTTACCACTTGGTCCGGTTCTGTAGCGGTATTCTGAGAAGAAAAATAATATCAAAAACAAAAATACGAAGACTGAAGAAAAATCTGCTAGTAAGAACGCAGATATGGGTTGCATTTTTAATAGAGAATACCATTCCTCCCACAGGAGGTGAGTAACTTGGTATAATCAGATTTAAAACTTAAAATAAAACAACACTGAAAATAGCATCTATGTTCAGCGATTGATGATTTCTGTCCATCTGCCCCACGGTTTGAAGTTAGGTGGAGAACTATGCCGTAAAATGTATATACAAAGTCAATCAAGAATGGCGAATTCCTAAAATTATCAAACGACTTCTTAAAAATTAAATTTATATCAAGCAAGACATAAAAGCCTGCAAAAATGTTTAAATATATAAGATCATTCTTGATTAGTATGTATATCATACAAGATAACTAACAAGAGAATAACAAAATAAAAGTGTAGTAGAAATATTATGGTATCATTTAGCAAAAAAAAATCCTTACCTTCCTCATCATCTCTCACAGACTGAAGCGATAGACTCAATTTGCTGACTTCTTCGTCAAAAGCTGATGTCGGACTTGGTGATGGATAGTTTGGCTCTTCAAATTCTTCTACCACGGGTCTTACCTATAATGAAATATTACAAAAATATTTCAGTTAATTCGGTAACGGCAATACATTTATTGATATCCTATTTAAAAGCACGCCAGCCATAACTATAATGCCATCACATTTTTGATACAGACGTATCTATATGATGAAAAACAAAGCCTGTTTTTTTTTCTGCCTTAGTGCCATAACTATTTTCCAATGATTATATAGTTGTGTCCTAAATAATAGAATATCAGAAGGCGAAAGGTACTTTAACGCCCTTAAATAATTAGGCAGGTTCGATTTTTCTTATAATGTTAAACAGTCTCCTCGACAAAATGTCTCCTTCATTTTTGATGAAATTAGTTTCTCCATTACGAAATCGTAAATTCTCAATAATCAAAAGCAAAATACAGAAGATGACGTTGATACACATTTATTTGGCATAAATCTAAGCCTAATTCAAGTGCACAGGAAAGACAAGAACTTGATTCAAGGCATGCTAATTGCACCACTTGACCTCAACCCCGAAAGGTAAAGTAGCCGGTTATTCGATGAATAAAATTTGAAAAACAGTATTGTCGATTAGTTGAAATTGCAGTAAAAGTGCAATAACTTGCAAGGTCATTAAAAATTGGAAAACCATACGTATAAGGTAGAAAACCCTGGTTCAGATCTTGAAAATAGTTCTATCTGTTCTGGCATAGCGTAACAAAATGTCTAATTTTTAATACATTATAACTATATAGGTAGTAGCAACAACATGTATTTCGCAAGCTCGGCCTCGTTGACGGTACTAGTTACCCTTTACCTAGATATTGAATAAATATTCCGATATACAGGCATCCTAAGTTAATGTCGCAAATAATATAGTAGACTCCACAGGCCCACCCTAACTACTGGGCTAAATGGGTTATGGCCCCGGGGCGCAGGCCTTTTGGTGGAGTAAATTTTTAGCCACCCATCCGGTGTATTTTCTTTTGAAGAGGGGCGCATTTGTTTTAGGAGTCCACGGGAGTCAAATATACTTAGGACGACCGGAACTCAAATCCTGTTATTTAAATACTTAGAAGGTAATAATTTCAGATTCAATACAATTACCATCCTCTATAAGTACACAAACCCGTGTGGGGTTGCTAGTTCCCCATCGGGCGCCTCCCCAGGTGGCGGATAGGGGATACCTCTTAGATGTAGGTGGTACCGGGGAAATTAAATGCCTGGGGCGGACCAAAACTGGCTATCGAGCAGCGTTTGACCCAGAATGGCCGGCTGCACTGGTTAAAGGCAGCAGTTTCATCAAAATCGGACTATAGCGCAAGAAGAATGACTCTGAAACGGTATAGGAACGAGCACGGAAAAGTGTAGCTGAAGCAGCAAAAAAGGGTTTTCCCACTGCCCCTGCGGTACAGAAAAGGAACGGAACCCTTACTACATGAAAAAACCCTACTTGTACTGTTCGTTTGAACAGGGAGTCATAAAGTTAAAGTTATTCACAATATATAGAACATTCATTAACACAGACAGTTAAAATTATGTACAAAAAGTGTGGGGACTTAACCAAGATAAGTCTGTTCAAGTAAGAATGGTATCAGGACGCACTAAACGAGTACCGCGAATCCGGCTGCGGATACACGGAGGCTTCGGTGGCTTGGAATCATATGCATAGTGGAATCGTTGGCTGAGATCAACGGTGGAATGATGGGTTCAGCGTATTTATACTTCGACCAGCTCCCTGAACAGGCCCCGCCCACTCGTCCGAACGACGTGGATTGGCCTGGCGAGGTAGACATCGCGCGCACTTTTCGGGAGATGTTGATTTTCTGTGCTCCTGATATTGGGAGCGGATTAATTGTTATATATACATATTTACAGGGTAGATTTAGGGTAGTTTAGGGCTGATTTTATAAATGATGTTATTTATTAATTACATAGAGCTATTTTATTTAAGGTGGCATGATCTGTCGATAAAAAAGTGAAATTTCTCTATAAATTGTTCCATGTTTTATAGGATTTTCGGGATCATATCGAGCGTCAGCGATGTTAGCAGTTAGGGGTGAGCCAGTTATCTGTCGCTCAAAGAATCTGCATGCGAGGGCCTCGATGTACTCCTCGATGTATTCCATCTTTGCCCACGCATGCAGGTCCTCTATCCTGACACGATCGTTTAGCGTTAGTGAAAATGCAGCCCTAAGATAGTTATTTTGAATAACTTGAAGCTTCTTTTTGTGCGTCCTGGCGACAGAGCACCATACTGGGGCGCCATAGAGGAGGGCTGGTCGAATTATTGCTCTTAATAAGACCTTGCAGTTATGAGTGTGTTCAACCCTTTTTTGATCATAGCGTTTTTACTGATAACTGATTGAATATATTGTGAAAAGTTGAGTTTCTTATCTAGGATGATGCCTAGATATTTAACCTTATTTTTCGGGAGAATAGGGGTATTGTCGATTATTAATGGGATGACATTAATATCTTTCAGTTTTCTTGTAATCACTATGAGCTCAGTTTTAGTATTATTTAGTGAGATTTTCCATTTATTGTAATAGGGGATGAGCGTGCGCATATGTTCCTGAAGGTTTGCCTTCGCCACTTCCGCTACAGGATTTAAGGAATAGATCGCTGTATCGTCAGCGAACTAGGCTAAGTGGGTATTAGGATTTGACGGGATATCTGCTATATAAAGATTGAATAATAGCGGCGATAGTACGGTTCCCTGGGGCACTCCTGACAGCAGGTTTCTGCTGGCAGATATCTTTGTGCCTATTTTTGTAGAGAAGACTCGTCCGGCAAGGTATGACGCGATGAGTGCTATCAAGTGCAGTGGCATGCTGTAGTTTGCCAGCAGCTTGTACAGCAACCCATCGTGCCATACCCTGTCAAACACATTCTCTATGTCTAATAGCATTAGGGCTGTTGACTGTTTTTCAGTGAAACCCCTATATACATCGGTCCCGATTTTCGCGGCCAGCATGACTGTTCCATGCTGGCCGCGAAAGCCGAATTGTTCGTTAGGGAGTATTTGCAGTCGATCGACTTCCTTAGTGACCCTCGGCAAGATTAGCCTTTCAGCCACCTTACCGAGGGTGTTCAGGAGTGATATGGGTCTATATAACGCAGGCAGAGCAGGGTCTTTCCCTAGCTTTGGGAAGAGTACTATGCACGCTATTTTCCAGGATGCAGGGAAATGTTGCAGCCGGATGACCGCGTTAATTATATGCATGTACTGGACTATGGTTTTCTGGGGCAAGTTTTTAAGGACTGAATTCGGAATACCATCCGGGCCGGAGCTTTATTTCTCGGGAGACGGTTGAGAGCTTTGCGGATATCCGCCGGAGTGATTCTCAGCTTTTCAAACACTGTCGGAGGAATAGGATAGGTTCGTTGTTTAAACGTATTAATAGATTGCGTGGTAAGTTCCTGGTCTGGCAGGGTGTCTGGCGCCGCACTATAGACGCTGCCCAGGTAGTCCGCAAAGGCTTCCGCTTTTTCGGCGTCATCGCCGTATTCCTGGCCTTGATGCCTTATTACCGGCATTTGCGTAATGCCTCCGCGAACTCGCCTGGCCAACTTCCATAAAGAGCCGTCGTCCCTGCTTATCGTATTAATGTACGATAGCCAGGTTTGATTTTTATACTCCCGGATTTGCACCCTTATTTCCTCGGACAGTGCATTGATCTGAGCGGATCCCACTTGTGCCCGATTTCTCTGCCATCGCCTTCGAAATCGGTTTCTAAAAGTTATGCGGTTCAGGATATGATCAGGAAGTGATTCGGTTCTAGGGCGCACAGTAACCCTAGTACATAATGCATCACGGATGCGCTGGATGTTTGTTGTAAGAATTTCCACCTCGTTTTCTAGTTCCTGAACGGTTGACAACTGTTCCGGGATCACAGTAGACTCGTTCAGCTGCGCCCGGAACACCCTCCAGTCAATATTCCTATACGAAATGACGGTGTCATTAGACAAGGGGACCCTGCAGTATAGGCAAATCTTGACTGGAAGATGGTCCGAGTTTAGGGCATTCCGCTCTAGCAGTTGAGAAGTCCTGATAGCTCCCCGAGTGATGGCAACGTCCAGGAACGAGGCACCACGAAGATAAGTAGGATTAGGTGTTCTATGATAGGACATTTCCAGGTTGTTCTCGATTATTCTTTTGAACAATGTACCCCTGCTATTAGTTCGCCGCCCCATTCGACGTGCGTGGCATTCAAGTCCCCTATCAGCAGGGATACTCGATTTATCGGGAGAAGTGCTAAGAGATCGGCTTCGACCAGGCGGAGACCCGGGGGCGCATAACCGCCACATACACGTAGTCCGCTCTCCAGTTCAATACTGACGTGCTCGATGGAAGAATGCACGTTATATACGCGCCGGTAGCAGAGAGACCCATGCACGAGACAGGCCACGCCTCCCCCGCGTCGATCGGGCCTATCAAATCTCTCTATTCTGTATCCGTTTACTCGTAGAGTAAAGTTCGGTGATAAATTCGTTTCGACGAAAACAGGAAAATAACCCTCAGCCCGGGGCACCCCTTAAATGGGGAGAGGGTGCGAAGAATATTCCCGTCGCCTATCATTGAGAATCGAGGAAGCAGAGAGAAATTACAGATATATGGCAAGACAGTACGCATTGCCACCTGGAACGTACGCAGCTCATTCACGCCCGGGAAATTAGCAAATACTGATGAGCAGAATAAAAATTGCCATACTGGGGCTAAGTGAAAACAAAAAACAAAAGAACGATACATTTATTATTCAGGAGGAACTGACCTGGAATATCAATACGGAACAACCATACTCGTTTCAGACAGAATAGCGCAATCGGTTATAGACTTCGTCCCTCTGATCGATAGAATAGCGCTACTAAACTACGAACAACTCATAGAGACTTACATATAGTTCAGATTTATGCTCCAACCAGCGACAAGTCAGATCAAGAAATCGAAATATTTTATAACAAATTAGATGAAATAATGCGGCTGACGAAGAGAGCAGAAATAGCGATGATCATTGGAGACTTTAATGCCAAAATTGGCCATGGCGCTGATGGAGAAAACATAGGAGCATACGGTTTTGGCACAAGAAACAACAGAGGAGATAGACTCGCACAATTCTGCGAAGAGAACAACCTTTTAATAACCAACACCTTCTTTAAACAGCATCCCAGAAAACTATATACTTGGAAATCACCTGCAGACAGAAAAGGGAGAATTGTCAGGAATCAAATCGACTTCATAGTACTCGACAGAAACTTTAAGAAGTCTATGAAATCCGTAAAAACCTGCCATAGTAACCTCAATCCAGTTGTAATGGACTTTAGACTCAAAAGATTCCTGAAAGTTGAAAGAGAAAGAGCAGCAAGAAAAATAGATATCGCACAACTAAAAAACCCCATACGAAAGAAAGAAATAAGTCTCAAGATCGAGAAAGAAATAGAAACGATAGCGAAATCGATACAGAGAGAAGACATTGAAGGAACATGGAATGCTTTAAAAACTAAAGTAACAATTATCCAAGAGAAAGACATTGGATTTGCAAAGAACAACAGAAAACAAGAATGGATAATACAAGAAATTATGGACCTCATGGATCAAAGACGAAAACACAAAGCAAATCCAACAGAATACAAACATCTCAACAAAATCATTAAAAAAAGTGCAGAGATGCTAAAGAAAATTGGATGTCAACCAAATGTCAAGAAATAGAACAACTGCAGGAAAGATATGACACCTTTAACGTACACAAGAAAGTAAAGGAAATGACAGGTAGACACAGAAAGCGGCAAGAAAAAATTCTAAGAGTTAATAATAACGAAATAATTCTGGGGACAGAAGACAAACTTGCGAGATGGAAAGAATACATCCAAATACTTTTCGACAATGATAGACCTTTTGTCCTACCACTCACAGATAATCAAATAAATGAGAAAGGTCCAGAAATAACTAAAAAAGAAGTTGTTCATGCAATAAAGGCACAGAAAAATGGAAAAGCCACCGCCCCCGACAAAATCAACGCCGAAATACTCAAATTAATCGCAGAAAACGAAAGCAAAAGTCTAGACTTGATAACATCACTATTCAATAAGATATTATATTCTATTCGCGAACGCAGTCGATATGGTACGCACTGATAAGAGCTCCGTAAATATTTACGTATTTTTGTTGTTTTTGGCGTTAAATAATATAGCAAAACTGTGTGGTCAAGTTTTTAGTGCGTATTATTCATTGTGTGACTATTATATCGTACGAAAAGTGTGTTTGTTTGAAGATTTTCGTCAATTTGTGCGGGTGTTTTGTTGCCGCCATTTTGATTGTTTACATTCGGAAGATACAGCTGCGTTCCTGACTTATAAAACTTTTCATCGTTTATTCAATCATGACTGACCCTGCAGAACGGTTCGTATTCAGATGCTGTCCAGCTAAAACTCATAGGTATTATTGTTGCAGTTTGCTTAGGGATTTTTCATTCAAGTTGTCTGGAAAGAGACTTCAGAGACCACATAAAAATTGGCGAAAATAAAGTTTATTGCACTGTAAAATGTCTCGATGAGGCTAATTCTGACAGTAACAACAAACAGCAGCTAAATGAGGCTCTGAACAGGATTGATCTTCTAACGGAAACAAAACATTCCCTTAAGAAACAGTTGTCCAAAAAGGATCTAGATTTTGATGGTCATATAGAAGAAAAAGAAGAACTTATTGCTTCGCTTCGTGCAGAAGTTGACAGACTGACTCAGGAAATTTACAACAGTGAAACGTATCTGACCAAACAAAAGCAAAAAAACCAAAACTTTGAAGACCTGGCCCTTGAACAGGAGAAGAAAATGGTGGAAACTCTAAATCAAAAGCGAAATGAAATTGACAACTTGAGGTATGAGATACAGCACCTAATCTCATTCCACTTTACAAATTAGTGTTAATAACCATTTGGATAGAGTTAACCAGCTTAACAATGAACTTAGTGATCTGAAGTCCATTAACCAGAGTATGCTAGAGTCTATCAAATTGCTAGAGGCAGATAATTTTTCAGGATGTGAGGAGACCAAACGTCTTAGGCTGGTGAACCAATCTCTGAATGAACTATATAACTATCATGATGCTTCTGTGCAGACCGAAACTACAACTACAACTAACAACAGAGTTCTTCAACTGCATTACGCAAAGGTGACAGTGAAAATTGCAACTCTTTTAATCCCAATTCTCACTAAAATCTAAATTGCAGTAGGAAAATTCTTATTTTAAGTGATCAAAAGGGTTACAATTTAAACTATTTGTTAAATGATCTTTTGCAAAACTCCTGTATTGAATGAATTTTTAAGCCATACGCTATGTTTCTTGATGTAATTAAAAGTATGGGTGACTTAACGAAAGAGTTTACCCTACGTGATTATGTAATTATTGTTGCCGGTTTTAACGACCTGAATAGGAATAAAACACCTCTTTTTAAAAGAAATAAATAATTTGTTGAAACAGCTTGGACATACAAATATTATAGTACTATCAGTACCCTACAATTTAAACTCAAATAATTATAGACTCAATAATTTAATATATAGATTTAACACACATATGTACAATTATTTAAAGAAACTAAATTCGTATGTTCCAGGAAATTTTTGTTTTCTAAATACCAATTCTCAAACGACTCCACTTAAGAAAAATGTTATTTGCAAGCTTCTTACTCAAATGCTATTTCAGAAACCTATGAAAAACTTAGTATTTATTAATCTTGTCGATGACTCTAAAAATACAGAAAGCACAGATGTGGAATTGGTGGCCGAGTCCGATACTCAGCCTGATGTAATAAATGTATACCCAGATGTTCAACTAAACCTCCATGCATTAAACACAAATTTAAATTTTCAAAGCACAGAAAAGAATCCAAAACGCACTTAGTTGTCGGAAAGCAACACTTGTCTATTCTTCTCTTAAATATTCAATCCCTAAGAAATAAATCAACAGAATTATATACTTTTATCGATCAGCAAGACTATCCAAATTTCGTATTAATGACTGAACATTGGCTAAAAGAAAATGAGATGACTTTTATTCCTGGTTATACAGTGGTATCTACCTTTTGCAGAACTATATATGCTCATGGTGGCTGCATGATTTTAGTAAATGACAAGTTTTTAGCTAATAATTCTCTTCAACCTATAGATAAGTTTAATAACCTTCTAGAAGAAAAAATCTTTGAATTTAATGTGCTATTTTTAAAATGTTTAAACATTTATATTATTTGTATTTATAGATCTCCTAATTTGGATATTAGTGCCTTCCTCAATAAATTGGAGTCCTTATGGGTGCTACTGCCAATATCTTCATCTGTGATACTAGTTGGTGATCTAAACATAAATTTTTTTGACTGTGATACAAATGCAACTATAAGACTGATTAATCTTTCTGGCTCTTTTAACTTACATATGCATATTGATTGTCCTACTCGTGTGTCTCAGTACTCGTCTACTTTAATAGATTAATATGTTCAATGGTTGCCTGTTCGGTTATTGATGCCGGTCTATCTGATCACCAAGCCGTTTTAGGAAAATTTGCAATGCCAGCTGTACAAAAACAAGCTAAGTACAAAAATTGTAGAATTTATAGTTCATCAAATTTTTGGAGGATTTTCCAAATGTACAATAATGATTCATGGGAGAAAATTTTTTCATCGCTCGACCCTGTAGGAGAATTCCATAGCAAAATGGTCAAAGAGTTCTACAAATCATTCCCTGTCAGGAAGTTAAAGTTTAAATAGAGTAAACCTTGGCTCACTAAAGGCTTAAAGGTGTCATCTAAGAACCTTCGAGTTCTTCATTATATCAGAAAGTTTACTAATGACTTGCATTTCCACTCTTACTTTAATAAGTACAGATATTTGTATAGAAAACTTTTAGGGTCGGCTAAAAACTTGTATTATCACAAGCGCCTCTCTACAGCACCCAATAAACAAAAGGAAAGCTGGTCAATCATTAATGACATCAGAAGCAAAAACCACTTCACTCCAAAATTAAATGAGAGTACATTGTGTCCGAATGTAGTTAATAAATACTACTGCTCTGTAGCTGAAAGACTGACAAAAAATATTCCACAGTCTACTGATCCGCTTAGTTATCTTCCGTCCAAAACAAGTGTACAACTCATTTTATTTTGCCCCTACAACTCTAGAAGAAATAAAAGATACTATTGTAAGTGTGAGAAACGGGAACAGCTCTGGTGCTGATGAATTGTCTATTAGGCTATTTTTAAATTTGCCTGATCGAAGTCTGGAAGTTTTAGCTCGGGCAATCAACTTATCGTGGGAAGCTGGCCAATGAATTGGGACATTCTTTGGCCAGATCAGTTTACTTTGCTCTGATTGAGTCTCGTTTAAGGTATGGGATCTGTTTTTGGGGGACGTCCAACCAAAACATATTGGATTCTGTTTTTGTCCTTCAAAAGCGTGCTGTAAGATTGATTTGCGCCTTAAACAACAGGGAACATTGCAGGCCGCTCTTTAAAAAAGAAAAAAATTTAACTCTGTATAGTTTATTTATTTTGGAAACTATCACGCTGATTCATAAAAATCGCCAAAAAATGAGTGCACGTAGTGTTCACTACTATACTCGTAATGTTTCGGACTTACCGCTACCAATTCCTCACACAGCACTAGTTAAAAAATCAATCATTTATAACAGCATTAAAGTTTAGAACCATCTTCCCTCTTATTTAAAAAACCTTACTTCTTTAAAACTCTTCAGAAGGGAGATTAAGAGGTTTTTGATTGATAAGGCTTACTATAGTTTAAATGAGTTTTTCTGTGATACTTTTTAAATACTTTTATGGCTTTTTTGTATCTTATTGAACTTGGTATTTAAAATTTTATTTCTCTTGATTTTTAATTTTACTCAACTATTTTCATGTTCCGTAGTATAAGATTTGTTCGTTTTCCAAGTTTTGTTTGTTTGTTACCTTTATTTCTTAACTTTTGACATTATACCTTACTATTTGTATTTATTTATTTTTTATATTTTTTAATGTTTGACTGTGCATGATATGTACAGTAAGTAAGATATTGTAGTAAATTATGCTTTTTCGGCAAGATGTATTATCTTTTGAAAATAAAGCTTATTTTGACTTTGACTTTGACTTTGACTAGAACTCCGTCAAAATACCATCAGACTGGCTGAAGACAACATTCGTAACACTGCCAAAAAAACCTAATTCCTCACAATGCGATGACTACCGGATAATAAGCCTGATGTCCCATGTGCTTAAAACTTTTCTCAGAATCATCCAAACACGAATTTACAAGAAGTGCGAATATCATATGGATAACATTCAGTTCGGATTTCGAAATGGATTGTGAACGCGAGAAGCTCTTTTTTCCCTAAATGTACTGACACAAAGATGTAGAGACATGAATGTAGAGGTATATGCATGTTTCATAGATTACCGAAAAGCGTTCGACTGCGTTAACCATCAAAAGAAGATCGAAATTCTGAGAACAACCGGGGTCGGCGAACAAGACCTACGCGTTATCTCAGAACACTATTGGCAACAAACGGCAACAGTCGAAATAGAACAAACAACATCGGAAGATATGTGGATTAGACGGGGAGATCAACAGGGTTGCGTCTTGTCCCCGCTCCTATTTAATCGGTATTCGGGGTCTATATTTAGAGATGCATTAGACGAGGTCCAAGGTGGAATCAAGATCAACGGAACTATGACGCTATACGCTATACGCTGACGATACCGTCTTAAAAGCAAACAACGTACAAGAACTATAAAATATAATAAATTCCGTAGTTCGTCATAGCGAAATGTTCGGCTTATATCTAAATGTCGCCAAAACCAAAATACTAGTCTTCTCAAACACGCCAACAAACGTACATTTACACGTCAAGGGACAAATAATAGAACAGGTAACCTCGATAAAATATCTGGGAGTTAATATCAACAGCCAGTGTAACCCGAAAAAAATAAATATTATCAAGTATTGAACAAGCGAGGAAAACACTCATATTTTTTACAAGATCAGACCATAGAGCCTAGAATTCGAATGGTCAGATGCTACGTTTTCTCTATCTTACTCTACGAAAGTTGGACAATGGACCCACAAACAGAAAAAAGAATAGAGGCGCTTTTGAAATTTACATATATAGGCGAATGCTACGAATTTCATGGATACAAAAGATCACTAACAACGAAGTACTCCAACGCATGAATAAACAAAAAGAACTGCTAAACACCATCAAAGAGAGAAAATAACAATACCTGGGTCATGTGCTGAGAGATGAAAGACTCGAGTTTTTTTTATGGCAGTGGCACACATGGAGTGAGTTCCACAGTGATGCAGTGCGCCAGACAGAGGAGTTCTTGTAAAGCGATGTTCTAGGTGTTTCCAGTTGTACGACGAGCTGGTGCGCTCTTGCCGTCTGTCGTGACTGTCTGACAGGAGTTGCCAGGGGCGGGATGAGGCGGGCCAAATCCTGGGAACATCTGCCGTGAAAGTACCTGTAAAACAGAGACATCTCGGCCACATGTCTGCGGTGTTTCAGACTATCCAGATTCCGAGTCAACTCCGGGTCCCCGACGAGAGCTCTCTTCTGAATGGAATCCAGCAGCTTTAGGGTGTGCTTTGGGGCGGCACCCCAGATATGTGAGCAATATTTTAAGCACGGTCTTATTTGCGCTTTGTAGAGCAAGAGCAACTGCTGCGGTGTATAGAGTTTTTTGTTGCGAAATAGCGCACCAAGCTTCTGGAAGGCTGATTTTGCGATGTTAGCAACGTGGTCATGCCAGGACATATTGCTGTTGACCGAGACACCCAGCGGTCCGATTGACGAGGATGAAGGAATGGTCGATCCTGCCATAATGATGTCAGGGCCCACTGTATTGGCCCTCTTGGTAAACGTGGCTGCTTGGATCTTTGCTGCATTGAACTGGACCAAATTCCGGTCGCCCCAAGTTTGAACCTTCTCCAGGTCTTGATTAATTGCTGTAATCTGCTCCTGTCTGCGGTGATGAGTCTCAGTCGCTGGTAAGGGTTTTTCTGATCTAAAATGGGAGACAAGGGTACTGTTATCTGCAAAACTGTAAACAGGATTATTTGTTTCGGTCAGCAGGTCATTAATATAGATGAGGAACAGCGTTGGTGAAAGTATTGCGCCCTGAGGCACGCCCGCGTTGATGGTGAATGTGTCTGAGATGTGTCCATCAACTGCAACGTGTGGAGATCGGTTCTTAAGGAAACTGGCAAGCCAGCTGCAGAGAGAGGCTGGCAGTCCGAAGGACGGCAGTTTGTTGAGCAGTCCGTCATGCCAAACTCTGTCGAATGGCTTTGAAATATCCAACGCAATCGCTCGAGACTCTCCGTAGTTTTCAATTGCCCTACTCCATATATGAGTGACATAGGCTAATATATCTCCTGTCGATCTCTTTGCGAAAGCCATATTGATTATCGCTGATTATTCTATTGTTCTCGAGGTACTTGAGTAGTTGCTGATTGACTACACGTTCGATGACTTTGGAGATTATTGGAAGCAAGGCAATTGGGCGATAGTTTGAGGGCTTGGTTTTCTTGCCTTTTTCTGGAACAGGTTGTACTCGAGCGACTTTCCAAGAGGATGGGTAGGTCCCTTTTCCGTAAGACAGAGAAAAAAGCCTGGAAAAAATGGGTAGTTCGTTGGCGCAGTTCTTTAGCACGATGGCAGGTATACCGTCCGGTCCTGATGCCTTTTGCGTATCTAGTTCTTTAAGGATTTCCCAAAGTGAATAAGACAAGTGTATTTACTTGTGCGGCGTTGCGGACGACGAGCGGGCTACGCATCTGTAACGCTGACAGTAGTGTCGTGTGCAGTAAACTGGGCCATTCGTTTACATGTAGTCTCAAGCGGTAGATGTATCGTTTTAGCTTTGGTTTCGGCGTTTAATTTGTTTTACGGTTAATAATGGGGCGTAAATGTTGTGTGCCCAATTGTAATTCCGGATATAAGTCGTGTTCGGGAAAAGTAGCTTTTTTCTCCATTCCAAAAGATGCAGAATTAGCAGATAAATGGAGGCGGGCAATTCCCCGAGAGGACAAAGTTTTAACACATTCAGATTCCGTTTGCGAAAAACATTTTGACCCCGAAAAAATACAAAGAACTTGGAGTAATGGGGAAAAAATTGTAAGTATTGTATTTAATGTTCCTTTTTTACATACCTACTTATAATATTATTGCCAAATAGGAAACCTACAAATATCCGCAATTAAATAAAGCAGCCGTACCCTATATATTTCCGAATTGCCCAGCGTATTTAACAACTATTACCAGGAAAAGACGTGTTATCACTAAATATAACATTGAAAAAGGTAAGGAAAGAAAGCCTGGAAATACAGAATTGCAGTCAGATACATATCAGTCAACATCAAATAATTCTGAGGGAACTCTTTTTGATGAACTATGGAATAGCACAAGTGTCATAAAATTACCTCAAAACTGGACATGTTGTAAATACGAAAGTCACACTGAAAGGAAGATAATTGTAACGGACATATATTTTATTGATGAAATAATATGCAATAAAAGTATTCTAATTTATCCTGATGGGAAATATTGCATATTCTTAGATTCACATTTAGTAATAAATCCAAATTTGCGCGTCATAGATAATATTAAATCAGTTGAGGACGTACAAATATTGATTGTGAATCTTACAAAAATAAAAATGTGCCATGGGAGTGCACAATATGAAAAGTATCCGAATACCAAAGTAAAATGTTTAAAAAAAGATGATATTTTAAAAAAGTATCGTCACTACGACTGTGAATTAGTCACTTTTAATGGAAATTCTTGTACGGTGTGCAGGAAGGTAAGCAACACAAACACACTCCGGGTCGAATCGCATAGGAATAAACTCCTGAGTAAAAAAAGATCCACAGTAGTAATTTGAGTAACATAAAAGTCCGACATGAAAGGAAACGTCAGAAAATTTACAAACTACAAGTAAAATTAAAGAAAACAAGAGAGAAACTTACGACACTCCATGAAAAATATATCAAATTGTCCGAAAATGCAATCCAAGAGACTCTCGACAAATGCAACTTGGGTGGAACAATGAAAGCTATGATTGAGGAATGTTTTAAATTTGGGAACATCAAAACTGCCATGGTAGGCGATATTCAGGAGATTGGCTGCTTACTTGTGTTGATCAATATCAGAAGTCCCTGTACGTATACATTTTTGCGAGTAAATAATATTTTGCCGCTGCCTTCACCTACCACAATAAGACGTTACCTGACAATGATCAAAATGAAGTGTGGTTTAGATGACAATTTTTTTAAAGCAATGCGCATAAAAATGAGTAGTAAGAAAGAATTTACAAAACATGGCATTTTAATTTTTGATGAAATACAGGTACGCAGTAGTCTGGAGGTAAATGTTAAGAAAATGAATTATGACGGTATCGTGGACTTTGGAAGTGACTGTGAAATGGAACAGAAAAATGGTTGCCCACTTTTAGCAGACCATGCTCTCGTTTATATGTTTTCATCATTAGGCGAAAATTTTCATCAACCCGTTGCAGTTTATGGCGTTAAGGGTGCTACAAAGGGTACAACGTTGGCTAAATTGACACTTGAAGTAATAAGGATATTGGAAAGTTGCGAATGCTATATAGATGGAATAGTAAGTGATGGTGCGACAACAAATCGTAAAATGTGGAATGAATTTGGAGTATGTAGAGAACTCGGCAAAGTAAATAATAAAATTGTACATCCTTGTCAGCATTCCCGAAAACACGAAACTCGATACTTATATTTCTTTTCCGACTGGATTCATCTTATCAAATGCATAAGGTCAAGATTTCAACAAAAAATTATTCTGAAGGTAGGTAATGTAAACTTTAAGGAAAGATGTTTTTATAATAATAATAATAATAATAATAATAATAATAAACGTTTATTAATCCATATATCAGTTGCATGAATTACAGCGCTGAAAAAGAAAGTTGCATGGACTAATTGGCATAGTTGCAGCATCCCAACCAAAGGTTGGGCGCTGTTGCAGCCAGAGAAAAAAATATATCAAAGTAGCTTATGTTATTAATAATAATTTACAAACCAAAATCTCAGTAGTTAAATATTAGAAGAAGAGAAAAGAGAGAGAAAAGAGCGAGATAGCGAGGTAGAGAGAGAGAGAGAGAGAGAGAGAGAGATGTGGCTGACGCACAAATGAAATTCATAAGAATGAATAATTTAAAAATATACACACAAGAATCAATACACAGGCAGTAATACGACTATGGATTAAACAATCTTTTCCATATAGATTTTTTAACACTGTCTACTGACAAGGATAAATTAGAAATTTTATGTTTGTTCAAACAAGCAGCAGCATTGTATGAAAACGAGCGTTTGAATATTTCTTTGTGATGAATCGGGATATCAATAAGATACCTATGTCGGATATTTACGTTATGAGCATCAAATCTATACCGAATCTTATTATATAGATAAGAAGGTAGCTTATTCTTTATTATTTTATAGAAAAACATAACTGAATGAAATTCCCTACGATCTGCCATACTGAGCCAATTGATGTCTTTTAATTTATGGGATATACATTGTCGCCTGCGAATACCAAATATAAATCTGAGACAAGAATTTTGCAGTTTTTGTACTCGTTGCTTATCGACACCATCCAAGCAGGGACCGTAAACGTTATCACAGAAGTTAAAATGTGATAGTACAAGAGCTTCGCATAATATCTTTTTGGTTGTTTGGTTTAGATAATGCCTATGCGGATATAACATTTTTAAGACTGAGTATCCTATTTTTAATTTAGCTGTGATATGATCTTTGAAACGCAACTTGCAGTCAATTATTAGGCCCAAATTTTTTGCAAAATCCTTAAATGGAATTATTTCATTGTTAATTTGTAAATTTAAATTTGTTAGTAAATTTTCTCTATAATTTCCGTTTGCAAATAAAATAGCAACGGACTTTTTTGGATTTAGTTTTAACAAGTGATTATTAGATTCGATAAACAAATTATTAAGGTCCATGTACAAGCGCGCATTTGCTTCCTGCAAGTGAGAGCGTTCAAAATTATAATTAGTTGTGTGTCATCGGCATACATATGGTAGTCACAGTATTGGAGACATTTATAAAAGTTAAAGGTGTATATGGAGTATAACACAGGCCCGAGAATGCTCCCCTGCGGCACACCCATTGTAACATTAGCAGCGTCCGACACCCTACCCTCCACACAAACTCTTTGAACGCGATTTGAGAGAAAAGACTGTACGAGATTTAAAGCTGATGTAGTAAATCCAATATATTTTAAGATAGCTAATAACAACTGATGATGTAGCATGTCAAAAGCTTTAGTATAGTCTAGCATAATTAGAATTGAAGCATCGTTATTATCCAGGGAATGAAAAATATTGTCCGTAACCTCAGCCAAGGCCGTTGCGCAACTATAACCCTGGCGAAACCCAGATTGCTTCTTAGGTAATATATCATTAATTTTTAGAAAATTGTTAATTTGCCTTTCCATTGTTTTTTCTAAAATTTTCGATAATGTTGGTAAGATAGATATTGAACGCAAGTCACTAAATTCCTTTGGTTGATTAGACTTGGGTAAAGGAATAACGTTAGCTTGCTTCCAGAGTCCTGGAAATGTACCACTGGCAATGCTAAAATTAACAAGGTGTTTAATATGAGGGATAATAAATGGACAGCAATATAAAATAAGTGTTAAGTTTAAATTATCAGGTCCCATTGCATTGGATTTCATTTTTTGGATAACGTTCATAACATCATCATCAGCAATAGGTGAAAATATAAAATCATTAGCTTTTAGACGGTTATTTAAATAAAACGTAAGAACTTCTTGGTTTGGAGGCCCATGGTTTTTATTTATTGAAGTGAAATATTTATTTAACTCATTCACATTATTTAAGTTTTCAGGGATATTGTTAGATTTCGCTTTGAGAATATTTAATTTCCTAAGTTCTTGCCATTTTTCTTTTTCACTACTTCTTTGGAATTTTTGGTTAAGATAAGCTTTTTTCTCTGCCCTTATTGCCGAGGTAGTATAGTTGCGCAATTGCTTGTAATATGTCCAGTGGTCTGGGTTTTTAGATGTCCGAAATCTATTCAGAGCTTTATTTCGCAACCTTATCATAAGCCTAACGTTGTCGGTAATCCAAGGAGTGTAGAGTTTTTTCTTACCACTGATATTTCGCACTGGTGCATGAGTATCAAAAAGTCGAATAAGATTTGAGGTTAAAAATTCTACTTTGTCATTGACGTTATCGAGATCGTAAAGTGTATGCCAGGAGATACTCTCAAGGTCATTTTGAAAGTTCACCAAATTCATTGTTTTAACAGGTCGATATTTAAAGTCAAAAGTAAGTTTTTCTCGTTTTTCAAACTGCAGATTACAAAAAACAAGGTGATGATCTGATACCTGTATATCCCTAGTGCCCGAGGCCACCACATTATCACCATTATAAAATATCAAGTCAATCATAGTTGAACTATGCTGATTAATGCGAGTTGGCTCAGTTATTAATTGATGAAGATTAAAGACATCGGCAACACTATGCAGAGATTTACTTAATTTACTATGCGAATTGCTTGCATCAATGTTGAAGTCACCAAAGCACAGTATTAAGTCATAGGAAGTGTAAAGGTCAGTCAAAATGTCCTCAAAATATGACAAAAATTGTTCAGAATTCGTTTTAGGTGCCCTATATATATTACCTATTACCACAGTTTTACCAGAGAAGGCTACCTTTATCCATATGTGCTCAACAAAATCTGTGCACTCCTGAAGAATGATATCATATTGTATATAATTTTTAATGTAAATGCCCACTCCCCCTGCCCTGGACACTCTGTCCTGTCGAATGAAGTTATAGTTTTGCAATTGAACTAAGTCGTCACTAATTTCCTCATGAAGCCAACTTTCCGAAACTCCAACAATGCTATAATCAGAATATGAAACATGATCTTGAAAATTGGCAAAATTGCCCAGTAAAGATCTTACATTAATATGCGCCAACGAAAGCATAAAGTTAAAACGTTAAAGAACTAGAAAGAAAAGGAGTGAAAGTAGGGGAAAAATAAAAAACAAGAGTTATAGAGAATAGAGAAAATTTAAATAACTATAGTATAAACACTAACACTAAAGAGTGAATGCAGCGCAGCGCAGCGCGCGCGCGCGGAATATGTCAATTAAGTATAAATACACATTTTAGAGAGTTAATTAATCTTCTAAATAAAACCAAGGCAATCCAGTCTAGTATCTAGAAGTAACAAAAAGAAAGAAAAACATTCTTCAATCAATATAAATGCTATACGAAAAATGAACGTTGTAAGTCTGCTACAAATTCGTAACAAAACAGAAATGCTCAAGAGCGCTCTCCCAAACATTATAATGAATATTATAGATTACACGTTCAAATAACAGAATTCTTATACTTACAAATACTAACAATTTAGTTTAATTAGGTAGTAAAGACACCCCACTCACAATACATAAAACAGGTTCATTGTTAAAAAGCAAACAGATTTTTCCAAGAAATAATTAACAGTAGTAAAAACAAACTACAGGGCATGACCTGATTAATATTTTGTAACTGGGGATAACTTCACTTTTAATTTGTAAAACAAAGACTTTTGATAATTTATAAGTTATTGTGCATATTTGAAAAAGCACAGCAGAATATAGGGCAGTGCGTTTGCAATGAAAATCACTACGAAATTATTTTTGCTAGAGTTTTCGTCTTACAGATTCTACAATCTTCGATGTGATGTAAACATTAACAGTCTTAGAGAAATGGGGCACCGAGAGTAACAGTGAAACGACAATTGCAAAATATAACATAACAAAGAATCAGTACCTGTTAAGCCTGAATATGTTCTAAGTGGTTCAAGTCGTCAACCCTATGTGTCACCCCATTTGCACTTTTCACATACACTATTCCATGTAGACACCATGCATTTTTCACACTAAACTTGGATATCGCCGAATTTAATAAGTTAATCCTATCCTTGGTAAGATCTTCTTTAACTGAAATACCTGTCGATTTTAAATGTTTACGATTTTTTAGTACTGTTGACCGTTTACTCATATCTGTAAACTGTACTAAGATTGCAGGAGGCTTGGCGGGGTCGGGATTTTTGGATTCTACGCGATGACAACGCTTTATATCGCGAATACATAAGTTGTCTGTTTTCATTGTCGTGGTAAAAAACTTTAGCACGGCTTCCGAAAGATTATCGTCCTTCCCAACCGCCATTCCAAAGATGCGGACGTTGCGCCCTCTGGAAAACTGCTCTTGGGAGTCGAGCAATTTTTTCAACTGAATATTTTCTTCCTGTAGATCAAGCACCCTTTTCTCTATCGTGATAGAGCGCTCCTGAAGGCTCCCCATGGTGCCCTGAAATTTAGATTCGATTTCCTTAGATATCGTATCTGTCATTTGTGCAAACTGAGTTTGGAGCTGATTTGATATAGATGCGCGAACTTCATTACTTATGATGCGCTGGATTTCTTCAATGTCGGTTCTTGTTAAGACCATTTTTCACCGATTATAAGCAATAAGGATAAAATCAGCTCACGGCCAGCAAAGCAAACACTATCCAACACACTCAGAAGGCAAAAAATATATAAGTTGGCAATTAATTAGCACCTTAACTCCCCAAATTTCACTAAAATAGACCGCAGCACGCGCGTGGCTTATTGACTACGGTAACGCCATCTACTCACTTTCACTTGTATCTAAATTTTCTTCTTTGGCCGCCTGAAGGGAAAATTTCATGGGAGCATTATAGAATCTTATTTAAAGAAGACACACATTTTTCAACTAGTCTTCGCGTTTGTCCAAGACTCACAGAAGCTCATGTTTATACTAGTAATCTAATGAAAATGAGAGTAAAATTAGCAACACAGGTAGAGAAATTATGCAGTTTAACATAAGATGTAGGTGTAGTTTCCGAAGCTCCTAACCAAAATGATTTTTTTCTTCAAACGTCAGTAAATCCGTCATTACTCGACTGTGTAGGCGGCCCTGAAGTTTCGTTTTTCCTCCGCCGGACCTTTCTTTGCACTTTTCCGCCGGCGGAGGTAAAAGTGTTGTCATAGCAATATATATACAATACAAACAGACAACCAAATATAAGCGTCAACAACTCAAGATTTATTAAACTACAATTTGTATTTATCATTCAATGTGTGACTGCATTTCTAAAAATCACTAATTTAGGAACAAATTGGTTATTATTTAATCGAACTTACTCAATAACTGCTTATCAATACGGAATTAAAACGCAATCGGAGACGCCATCTTAAAAAAATAATTATTGTTGACAGTGTCCACTGACAGCTTTATGTTACATTACTATAGCAACAACCTGTGCCTATTCACCGAGACCGGTCTAAGCCGCCTTGCGAACCCACTTATCTTTAATAATAATTAGATATTTTTACTATTAAAAAGAGATGTTTTTGCATTAATTTGTCGACATTTGAAGAAAAAACAGCATATTTTATTTGGAGGAAAAGTTACTTTTCATGGCTTGCTCTCTATTAACAGCCTCACTCCGTTCGGCTGTTAAACACGAGCGCGCCATGAAAAGTATCACTTTTCCTCCATATAAAATAATATACTATTCTTTGCTTTTCTAGATATTTAGCAATTCGGTGTGTGATGGATTAAGGTACTATAAAGGGAAAGGGATCGTAGCCTTGGCAAATGCAATACCTACTATATTGTTCACCAAAAGAATGAATGATTTATTTGACTTATTAAATAGTAAAAGAAAATATGCAGCTCTGACAGCGGGTAGTGCCCTTTTTGATGTAAGTTTTTATATTAATACCGCTTTCACGTTTAGTTCTAGCTAATATCAACCTGTTATAGGAGCTCTCTAATCATATGGAATGGCTGGACAATTGGGAAAATGGTAGTAAAAATTATGAAAATACCTTCTTAACTCAATCCACTGCACAAGGTTTAAGGATTACTTTACAATCAACTGTGGAACTAGCTAGATATTTACTAGAACATTGTAATTTCAAGTATGTGTTAACGGGAAAATTAAATCTGGATTGTCTTGAGGTGCTTGTAGTTTCTTCACGTCTTAGTATATATGTGCCAACTTAATTATTTTTCAGAATTTCTTCGGAATCGACCAAGTATAACTATAGCAGATTTCAAGAATATCTTCGAAGAGGATAGTATTAGCAAACAAAACTTCATTGAAGTATTGCAAAAAAAAATTAATGTTATAATTGCTCAAGAGGAAGATTTTTATTTAGAAGAAGAAATACTTGTAAATGACATTTACTCTGAAACAATAATTGGTTCAGTTATTTATTACGTGGCCGGATTCATTATAAAATCTGTCATCCGTACTACCAATTGTTGTACATGCATATCTTCGCTTAAAAATAGCGAAGTGGATTCTGAAAACCTTCCGGATGAAGCTAATTTAACATTAATTAAAACAAGGGGTGCATTGGTACATCCCAGTTCTTACATATATTATTTATTACGAAAATTAGAGCGGTTTCTTTCTGAACATATTGATAGGAATGATGTTTATGATTCAACTTTAGAAGACTTCTTAAATAACTGTAGTACTTTTAAATTTGAACGTAAAAGTCACGAATCATATGTGTTGGCATCATTGTTTCATAAATACATATTGTTAAGAATGCGATTTTATTCTAAGCAACGAGATGTACACCTCAAGAAAGAGTGCAGAGAAATTATGTTCAAAATAAACATTGATCTGAAATAACTGCACTATTTACTTTATGCCTATAATGCCTAAATTCAAATTACTACAATATACAGTAAAATCCGTGAATTGGCCACCTTTATTTATAATTTGAGTACTTTTTGTTACCTATATAATAAAACTGACAAATTGATTCCAGCGGCTGATCTGTCTACAATGTCCGCCTGTCAATCTCGTATTTTTTTTTTATAAAAAATCCATACTTAGATATTTTCTATACTGTAATGTAATCAAGGTAGATACTCGTTGATCCGGTGCCTATCAATTACCAAAGTAATTACACTCATATGGTATCATTGAGTACAATAATTATTATATAATTATTGTCTTTACATTGCCGGCGCCCGTGAATATCGCTCAAAGGCTCGGCCCAGTTCTCCCACTCCCGGGCGTCAATAACGTTACATTTTCGTAGCCCGCTGGCCACACCGAGTGAATACACTTGTCTTATTCACTTTGGGATCACAAAGAATCCCCAAGGGGGATTCTTTGTGTTTGGGATTTCCGAATACGATGGTGATGAAACTTGACTTCTGCCATGGTAGTGTTGATGTTCGATATGGTGGGGAGAGTCTTGCCTTGGGGGACGTCTAAGGTAGAGTGCGATGAAAACATTTTGGCGAGCATGTTTGCCTTTTCCTTGGCTGTAGTCGCCGTGATGCCACGTTCGTCTCTCAAAGGTGGGAGAGACGTTTTTGTAGTTGTAAGTTGTTACTTACTGCCTTTACTACTGACCGGAAATTCCTGGAACTACTGGTGCATTGCAAAAGTTTATTCCTGATCCTTTGATTGTGTTTGTCCTTAGTTTCGTCGATTACACATTCGTTTCTCGCTTCGACCAAATAATTGCGATTTTCAGCGGTCTGATTTTGCTGCCAGTACTTGTAGGCTTGCTGTTTCCTACCTACAGCTCTTTCGCATCTTCTGTCGAACCAGAGTTACTCCGACTCATAATAGAGGGTAAAGTACAAGGTAATAGATCAGTAGGAAGACGCCAGAATTCATGACTAAAGAACCTGAGAAGATGGTTTGACCGCTTATCTACAGAAGTATTTCGTGCTGCAGTTTCCAATACTGCAATTGCCATTTGGATCGCTAACCTTCGAAAGGAGATGGCGCAATAAGAAGAAGATAAGTAGGTTCGAAATTTGTTACATAAAATTTGCCAATAGCGGCGTATTGTTGCCCTCCAACATTTAGAATATCCGCAAATTTAGTCTCCTACATCTACTGCAAATTGGCATCTTGCGATTTTTTTTCCGATTACAATATTTTTTTAACCCAGTACCACTCTCATGAAGCCAATAAAAAGAAACTACGTACCCGTGGTTACTAAATTAGGTCTTGTGAGGCTTTTATTTTGAAGAACAGGGAAATCACTCAACCTTCTGAGTTTTGGAACGTAATTGAGATTTGATATTTCTGTACATGCTAATTTGAACACTTGTCCAACGAATTATCACAAACAAATGGTATACTATACTACTGGTTTTAACATTTTTCTAATTACCATTTTGTAAGACATGCAGACAAAGGAATAAAACTAAAATGAAATAATTTGCCAAAACGACAAGAAACGGATCAATATTATGTTTTTTTTATGGCAGTGGCACACCCACTAAAGGAGGTGTGTGTGCGAAGATGTTGATTGACACGGCTCTTGAATATTTGTAAGTTGTAATTAGTGGGAAACAGATGTCCTGGGAGTGAGTTCCACAATGATGCAGTGCGCCAGATAAAGGAGTTCTTGTAAAGCGATGTTCTAGGTGTTTCCAGTTGTACGACGAACTGGTGCGCTCTTGCTGTCTGTCGTGACTGTCTGATAGGAGCTGCCAGGGGTGGGATGAGGCGGACCAAATCCTGGGAACATCTGCCGTGAAAGTATCTGTCAAACAGAGATATCTCGGCTACATGTCTGCGGTGTTCCAGACTATCTAGATTCCGGGTCAACTCCGGGTCGCCGACGAGACGCACAGCTCTCTTCTGAATGGAATCCAGCAGCTTTAGGGTGTGCTTTGGTGCGGCACCCCAGATATGTGACCAATATTCTAAGCACGGTCTTATTTGCGCTTTGTAGAGCAAGAGCAACTGCTGCGGTGTATAGCGCATCAAGCTTCTGGGAGGCTGATTTTGCGATGTTAGCAACGTTGTCATGCCAGGACATATTGCTGTTGACCGAGACACCCAGCAGCCCGATTGACAAGGATGAAGGAATGGTCGATCCTGCGATGTCAGGGCCCGCTGTATTGGCCCTCTTGGTAAACGTGGCTGCTTCGATCTTTGCTGCATTGGACTGGACCAAATTTCGGTCGCTCTAAGTTTGAACTTTCTCCAGGTCTTGATTAATTGCTGCAATCTGCTCCTGTCTGCGGTGATGAGTGAGGTAACTAATATCTAGTGTAGCCACTTCTATTTCCAACTAAATCACCGACGCGACGCCTCGATACATTAGAATTATGAGGTTATCCGGTCATCGAAGAGTAACTAATTTTAGAAAAGATCGCTATATTGTTCAGTATGCTAATCATGCATTAATATCGAGCGGGACAATGTCTAGGAGGCTTTTAAAAATTGAGTTACAGCGAAGATAGCCATTAAAAGTTCTTAGACTAGATCTGGAACAAAAGCGAGGGCGACTACAATGGGCTCGAGAGCATCAAAGGTAGATATGACCGCAGTGGCATGGCGGTTTGTACCTTCACCAATGAGACCAGAATCGTATTCCTCAATGATGATAATCGGAAAAGAGTCTAGATAGAGCCAGGACGGCAAAGCCGATGAAACAACTCTGGCAGTTTTTTTTTTTTTTTTTTTTATGGCAGTGGCACTCACACTAAAGGTAGATCCTATGGCGCTCGACGAGCGGTGTGTGTGCGAAGATGTTGATTGACACGGTTCTTGAATATTTGTAGGTTGTAATTACTGGGAAACAGATGTCCTGGAAGTGAGTTCCACAGTGATGCAGTGCGCCAGACAAAGGAGTTCTGGTAAAGCGATGTTCTAGGTGTTTCTAGTTGTACGACGAACTGGTGCGCTCCTGCCGTCTGTCGGGACTGCCTGACAGGGGTTGCCAGGGGCGGGATTATGTGGGCCAAATCCTGGGAACATCTGCCGTGAAAGTATCTGTAAAACAGAGACATCTCGGCCACATGTCTGCGATGTTCCAGACTATCCAGATTCCGGGTCAACTCCGGATCGCCGACGAGACGCACAGCCCTCTTCTGAATGGAATCCAGCAGCTTTAGGGTATGCTTTGGTGCGGCACCCCAGATATGTGAGCAATATTCTAAGCACGGTCTTATTTGCGCTTTGTAGAGCAAGAGCAACTGCTGCGGTGTATAGAGTTTTTTGTTGCGAAATAGCGCACCAAGCTTCTGGGAGGCTGATTTTGCGATGTTAGCAACATGGTCATGCCATGACATATTGCTGTTGACCGAGACACCCAGCAGCCCGATTGACGAGGATGAAGGAATGGTCGATCCTGCCATAATGATGTCAGGGCCCGCTGTATTGGCCCTCTTAGTAAACGTTGCTGCTTGGGTCTTTGCTGCATTGAACTGGACCAAATTTCGGTCGCCCCAAGTTTGAACTTTCTCCAGGTCTTGATTAATTGCTGTAATCTGCTCCTGTCTGCGGTGATGAGTCTCAGTCGCTGGTAAGGGTTTTTCTGATCTAAAGTGGGAGACAGGGTACTGTCATCTGCAAAACTGTAAACAGGATTATTTGTTTCGGTCAGCAGGTCATTAATATAGATAAGGAACAGAGTTGGTGAAAGTATTGCGCCCTGAGGCACGCCCGCGTTGATGGTGAATGTGTCCGAGATGTGTCCATCTACTGCAACGTGCAGAGATCGGTTCTTAAGGAAACTGGCAAGCCAGCTGCAGAGAGAGGCTGGCAGTCCGAATGACGATAGTTTGTTGAGCAGTCCGTCATGCCAAACTCTGTCGAATGCCTTTGAAATATCCAACGCAATCGCTCGAGACTCTCCGTAGTTCTCAATTGCCCTACTCCATATATGAGTGACATAGGCCAATATATCTCCTGTCGATCTCTCTTTGCGAAAGCCGTATTGATTATCGCTGATTATTTTGTTGTTCTCGAGGTACTTGAGCAGTTGCTGATTGACTACACGTTCCATGACTTTGGAGATTATTGGAAGCAAGGCAATTGGACGATAGTTTAAGGGCGTGGTTTTCTTGCCTTTTTTTGGAACAGGTTGCACTCGAGCGACTTTCCAAGAAGATGGGTAAATCCCTTTTCCGTAAGACGGAAATAGAGAGAAGACAACGATTGGGATGGGTAGCATTCGGAAAATTAGCTTTCATTCTGAAAAACAAAAAACAAAGTATTTGACCAGTGTATTCTCCCTGTCATAACCTATGGAGCTCAA
This sequence comes from Pissodes strobi, assembly GCA_016904865.1. NCBI lineage: Eukaryota > Metazoa > Arthropoda > Insecta > Coleoptera > Curculionidae > Pissodes > Pissodes strobi. The sequence goes on from JAEQML010055907.1 coordinate 27,042, forward strand.
ACCTGGACCCTCACAAAACAAATAATAACAAAACTGGAAGTGACACAAAGGGCTATGGAAAGGGCAATGATCGGTATCTCCTTAAGGCAAAGGAGAAGAAACGAATGAAAGCCGCGTAGGCAATGAAGAAATCGAAAGTGTGGAAAAGCTGAGTGACATAACCTCACTTGAAGTATACAATTTCCAGATAACAGTAATCCTGAAGGCAAGTGGGTTAATTGGAATTGTACAGGGTGAAGAAAAGTATGAAGACCTCACAGATGACAAGAAAAAGAAGGCTTGGATCAGAAATGATGCTCGTGCACAGAGGGTACTAGTTGCAACAATTAATGAAAAGGTACTAATGCATGTTATTAATTGTAAAACCTCAGCTGAAATGTATGAGACATTGTGTAAAATTTTTAGAAAGGACGCAGAACAACAAAAATGTAATATTATGCAAGGAGTTTTTAATTTTTCCTATGAAAAAGGGTGTGATATATCTTTTTTACACATAAGTGGATTAGAAAATTTACCTTGTCGTTTAAAAACGACTGAGTCCACTCCAAACGATGAAAAAAATCTAATGAATCTAACTGCTAGGTTAATAGCCGAGGATGAAACATGTAAAAATAAAGAAGGCTCCGTTGCTTTTAATGTAAATGAAAAGGGGTGTCATAGGTGCTCTAAAAAGATACACATTGCTCGTTTTTGTAAAAGTGGGGATATAGGAACAACAAATGAAATAAAATGTTATAATTGCGGCAATGGTGTACATTATGCTAAGAACTGTGGGTTAAGGGCTAAACAAGGTACAAGGGAAAATGTAGGATGCAAAATATGTAAATAGACAAACCACTCGGAATTAATTGTTACTTTAGAGACAGGCAGGCTGAAAATCAGGTGGAGAATAAAAATAAAAAAGTATCATTCTTGTCATATTCAACAGAGCAAGAAAACAGACCAATCACAAAACACGACAATAATTTTGTGATCGATTCAGACTGTACCTCCCATATGGTCAATGATAAGAACCTGTTCAAGGATTTTGAGGAGAAACATATGGATGTTTGGGTAGCTAAAAAGGACATTGAAATAAAAGCCGAGGTATTATTGAAAATGAAAAGTGCATATTAAATGAAGTGTTGTATGTCCCAGATTTAAGTAAAAATTTAGTTTCAGTTAGTGCCATTACAGAGAACCAAGGACAAGTAATTTTTGAGAAGGACAGGGTAGGTATATGTCATGAAAAATAAAGAAAAGGTATTTGAAGGAAAAAGAAACTCAATAGGACTCTATGAAGTTAATCTTGATGAATGCAGCTATGAAACAAGTTTTTTGGCAGAATCCAAGGAAGATAAAGTTATGAATTGGCACAGAAAATTGGGTCATTTAAGTATGAAAAACATTGAAAAATTAATGGAGGAAAACATGGTGACAGGTATGGATTTGGCAAATAAAGACACTGAATTTTTAGATATACCTTGTGAAATTTGTTTAAAAGCTAAGCAAACAAGATTTCCATTTGACAGTGAGAGGACTAGAGCAACAATACCTTTGGAAATCATCCATACTGATCTCTGTGGCCCGATAAATCCAGAGTCATGGGATATAAAAGGTACATGCTAACAGTGTTGGATGATTATACTCATTATGTAGTGATATATCTACTAAAACATAAAAATGAAGTGACTGAGTACATAAAAGAATATATAACAGAAATGGAGTCGTATAAAGGATTCAAGGTATCGAAGATGAGATGTGACAATGGAGGAGAGTATATCAACACTGAAATGTTAACATTTTGCAGGCAGAAGGGCATAAGAGTAGATTCAACAATACCTTATTCACCACAGTTAAATGGAAAGTCTGAACGGTTGAACCAGACTTTGTTAGAAAAAGCAAGATCTTTAATATTTGATACTAATATGGATAAAATGTTTTGGGGAGAAGCAGCAAGAGTGGCAACATATCTCTTAAATAGAAGCCCTACAAGCACTTTGCAAAATAAAACTCCATATGAGATGTGCAGTGGCGTAACTAGAAATGTGGGCGCCGGGGGGCAAGCCTATCCGCTGGCGCCTAAAACAAACCTATATTTTGTGTATATACGCAAATTAATCCAAAAATAATACATCATAATATTAAACGTATATTTTTGAAGTGAAACTTCTTAACGCGCGCTGGGAGTAAAATTTTAAGGTCGCGATCCCGACACACGGCGGGCGAGCTGGCAGGGAACGGAAAACGGTCACGTACGTTTATTGTGATATCTTTGTTAGTTTACAAGCAAACAATATGGGATTTGCTCTATTATCTTGTCAAGACATAAGCGAAACTTTTATGAAGAATAGTTTTTTTTTCATTTAGGCCTTCCCTTTTTGTTAATTGAGTGATACCTATATTAAAAAAAACTTCTTTTTAACCAAATCCGTTAAGATATGTTTAAAGCTAGGGCGTTTAATAATTGTGATATCTTTGTTAGTTTACAAGATAAAAATAGATGGTTTGCACTATTACCTTGTCAAGACATAAGCGAAACTTTTATGAAGAATAGTTTTTTCATTTAGGCCTTCCTTTTTTGTTAGTTAAATGATATATTTAAAAAAAAAACAACTTTTTAACCAAATCCGTTAAGATATGTATAAGGCTAGGGCGTATAATTATTGTAATATCTTTGTTAGTTTACAAGATAAAAATATGGGGTTTGCTCTATTACCTTGTCAAGACAAAAGCGAAACTTTTATCGAGAATAGTTTTTTTTTCTTTTAGGCCTTCCCTTTCTGTTAGTTGAGAGATATATTTAAAAAAAAAACTACTTTTTAACCAAATTCCAGGCTAGGGCGCTTAAGTTTAAGAAGTTTCACTTCTGATATGCTCACATAGTGCACACGCTTTTTTTATTTACAGGAATATGAATATAAAATATATAAACGGCAACCAACCAACAGGTACATACATATTTAAATATAAACGTAAACTAATAGTATATTATTTTATATGGAGGAAAAGTGATACTTTTCATGGCGCGCTCGTGTTTAACAGCCGAACGGAGTGAGGCTGGTAATAGAGAGCAAGCCATGAAAAGTAACTTTTCCTCCAAATAAAATATGCTGTTTTTTCTTCAAATGTCGACAAATTAATGCAAAAACATCTCTTTTTAATAGTAATAATATCTAATTATTATTAAAGATAAATGGGTTCGCAAGGCGACTTAGACCACGGTCGTAGGTGGCCTTGCTTAGACCGGTGTCGATGAATTTAACATAAAGCTGTCAGTGGACACTGTCAACAATAATTATTTTTTTAAGATGGCGTCTCCGATTGCGTTTTAATTCCGTATTGATAAGCAGTTATTGAGTAAATTCGATTAAATAATAACCAATTTGTTCCTAAATTAGTGATTTTTAGAAATGCAGTCACAAATTGAGTGATAAATACAAATTGTAGTGTAGTTTAATAAATCTTGAGTTGTTGACGCTTATTTTGTTGTCTGTTTGTATTGTATCTATGTTGCTATGACAACACTTTTACCTCCGCCGGCGGAAAAGTGAAAAGTAAAGATCCGGCGGAGGAAAAACGAAACTTCACGGCCGCCTACACAGTCGAGTAATGACGGATTTACTGACGTTTGAAGAAAAACATCTTTAGCCTTAATTGATTAATTAAACATTGGAGTCTTTCTTCAGTTTTAAATCGACGTAAATTGATCGATTATTTGATCAAAATTAATTTTTGGACAAATTCATTTTCTATGCTTAGTATTGCTATTTGCTATTTAGACTTGTCTGGTTAATGGTACCTCCTAAATACGAAACTCTAAAAAATGCATACTTTTTACTACCGAAATTTTCGGAACTTTTGTCTTTGAAGTCGCAGGCCGCGTTACGCAGCGTTTTTACAAATTAGCATGTACCAAATGCCGCCGCGCCGGGATGCATATTTGCAGATCCTAACATACGACGGCACCAGGGTGCTGAAATCGGTTAAGTTTTGTAAGCGTTCTTAGCGCTACAAAAGCTATCGCGCCATGTCTTCGCGATGCAATTAATTTGCGGCAAGAGCCCTCGTGGTCGAGAGGTGTAGATGGTTAGGTCTCAATTCGGCGGCCTGGGTTCAAACCCCGTTGCTTTTTTATATTTTTAGGTTAAGTTTTTAAACAGTTTTTTCTTGATTTTGGGTATGTCTTGGGTTAGTTTGGGTTAACACCTGGTTAATTCCCTTTGTTGAGCCCCCGTAGCGAGCGAGGCGAGCGGAGGGCCATGCGAAAAGTGAAATATTATACAGGGTGTCTCTAAAAGGTACGGAAAAAATGCTACCACACATTTCTGAGGCTAAAATATGATGATCTAACCCGATTTACCTCTGTCCGAAAGTGGATGATTTCGGAGAGACAGAGTGTCAAAAGTTCAATTTGATTTTAGTTTTTTATAAATAATTTTTGTAATAATTGGCCTATTATCACAATATTCGGGTAGGGAGGGTTTAGCGGGACGAAAAATTGAAATCTGCCCTCATTTTCATTGTAAAATTTAGAGGGCGCCACCTGCGGTACTTTGCACACTTTTAAAACGAAATAACTTTTTTGAGCCACACTGTATTTAACTTTTAAATAAAAATTCTTATTCTCCAACGTCTTGTACATAAAAAAGGTATACTGGGTAAGAATTGATATGAGCAGTCGTTTTTGAGATATCTGGATTTACAAAATTCATTTCGTGTATGGCTACAATTTAACACAATTTGAAGCGAAGGCGTTTTAATAAAATAACTGTTACTAAAAACTGCTGTCAAATCGAATCTAAAAAAAATTGTAATACTTAACAATTCAAGCATACATATTGATCATAATAGCATGAATTACGGCCTATATTTTGGTAGGTGAAGTTTGTGAAATTCTTGAAAGTCCTCTGATTCTGAACGGCGTTGTTTTTGTTGATTTTTTTGGAACATTGTTGCTTTTTTGTCGGTGTTTTAGGTTTTAAATTGCGAATAGTACTGGAATATCGTGAAAGAGAATTAACAAGAGCCTGTAAATTATCAAACAATTTGCAAATTTATTTTCGTCATGGCCGTACAGTAAGTATACCAAAGAAGAAATGACCGATATGGTATTTGTTTTTGGATATTGCCAAGGAAATGGTTTAGAATCGTCGCTTACCAAATCATAAAACCTCCGCGGCAGTTAAAAGACGTCTTCGTGAAACGAGTAGGTTTGCGCCCCTTTCTATTAATTATGGCCGTGCACGTAGGTACGGTAAGAACTTCACAGATGAAGCCTCTTTCACGAGGAGTGGCATAACTAATTTACACAATGAACATGTCTATGCTGAAGAAAATCCTTATGCGAGTGAAATAACCCATTATCAGCATGAGTTTAATATCAATGTGTGGGCAGGAATCATAGACACTTTCATAATTGGTTCTCTCATTTTACCACTTCGACTAAATGGCCAAATTATTTGGAACAACCGCAAAACGAATTGCCAGACTTATTAGATCCCTGCCCTTGGAACTTCGAAGAGGAATGTGGTTTATGCATAACGGTGCTCCTCTAAATTTTATGTTAAACGTGCGTAATTATTTGAACGAACAGTATCCAAATAGATGGATAGGATGAGGTAATGATGCACCCGCAAATTCGATTCCCTGACATGACTTCGATGGATTACTTCTTGTGGGGAACTATGAAAACCTTATGTATTCTAGTAGGCCAGTAGATACAGAAGATGAGTTATTAAGGAGACGTATTCAAACAAGTATTGACGGTTTGAAAAATGATGACGAAATGCTCCAGAGAGTCCAATTTAATTTTTTACGACGTATTAATCTTTATACACACGAAAATGGAGGTCATTTTGAACATATATTGAAAGCATTTTTCTTTCATAAACTTTTGTTGTTGATGAATCTCTTATTGACTGTTTTTACTCGAGAATAAAATTATAGCACATTTAACTTGTTTTTGTAATTTTTGATGTGGCAATGTGTGTATGGCAATACAATGCAATGCATTGATCTGTTTGAGTAAGAAATCAAACATTTAAATCCAGATATCTCAAAGACGACTGCTCAAATCAACTCTTACCACGTATATCTTTTTTAAGTGAGAGACGTTGGAGATTGAAAAAAATTATTTAAAAGTTAAATACATAGTGGCTCAAAAAAGTTATTTCGTTTTAAATGTATGCAAAGTACCGCCGGTGGCGCCCTCTAGATTTTACAATGAAAATGAGGGCAGATTTAAAATTTTCAACCCGCAAAACCCCCCCAAACCCAAACTAACCCAAGCCGAATATTGTGACAATACACCTCTTATTACAAAAATTATTTATGAAAAACTAAAACCAAATTGAACATTTGACACTCAGTATCTCCGAAACCATCCACTTTTGGACTGAGGTAAGTCGGGTTAGATCGTCATATTTTGACCTCAGGAATTTATGGTAGAATTTTTTCCGTACCTTTTAGAGACACCCTGTATAACAGCGTGTTCCAGGTGCCTAAATCAGTGAGCTCTTGTAGCGCTACAAACGCTTACAAAACCTAACCGATTTCAGCACCCTGGTGCCATTGCATGTGAGGATCTGTAAATATGCCGCCGGGATATATCTTTTTATTTCACATCGAATAAATAATAAATACCTGACACAGAATGTATTGGTTGGGTAAAAAATTTAATACATATTTTGATCTTTGATTGTATTATAATTTAATTAATTTAAAAACTCAGTTAAGCTCATTGTTAGCATTAGCATATTTATAATTTCGGAGCGGCGCCTAATTTCTCTTGGCGCCGTGGGGCCTTGCCCCCCCTGGCCCACCCGGTAGCTACGCCACTGGAGATGTGAACTAACAAGAAACCAGAGTTATCAACATTACAAATATTTGAAGTGATGCCTATGCAAAAGTACTTGGATATCTAAAGAAATTGGACCAAAGAAGTGAAAAGTATAAAATGGTGGGATATGCCCCAAACGGCTACAGAATATGGGATGAAAAAGGCCAAAAGATTATAATAAGACGATATATTGTGTTTAAAGAACCTATAAATCAGTTAAAAACAAATGTGAAAGAGGTGACACTGAATATGAAAGATGAAGAAAAGGATGAAGAATCGGAACTAAGGGACCAAGAAGCTCAAGTAGAAATCTATGAAGAAAAAAATGTACAAGAAGAGGGCACATCTACACAGTTTTTTGATAGCCTAGAAATCGAAAACAAAGAAGTAGAGAGAAGTCAAAAGGAATATAACATTGAATTGATATGAGCTATCAAGTAATTATGATGAAGCTGAGATGTTGGATTTGGAACAAGGAAACACAGAAAGCGAGGACCGAAGACCAAGATCAATAAAATTACCTAAAAAGGATAATGACTATGTATTATTAATGTATGAAGAGGCTCTAAACAGTGAAGAAAAAGACCAGTGGAAACATGCCATTAAAGAAGAAAAGGATTCATTAAAGAAAAATCATACATGGGACATTGTTGAACGAGAAGCACAAAATAAAAAAAAATTGACTAACAAATGGGTGTTTAGGCAAAAAGATGATGTGACTTATAAGGCCATACTAGTAGTCCGAGGTTGTCAACAAGAAATAGGGATAGATTTCCAAGATATTTTCAGTCCAGTAATCAATATAAGCTCTTTACGAACATTATTTGCATTATCAGTTCAACACGATTATGTAATTAAGAAGTTTGATATAAAAACAGCTTTTTTATATGGATCTTTAAATGAACAAGTATTCATGGAGATTCCTCAGGGATATGAAAACTGTGGTGGAAAGAAAGCTAGAGCTGATGACCCTTTGATAAACGTTTATTGATTGATTTCGTTATTACAATATATGACAACAATGCTTAGTTGATAAGCGTGGGTTTTCGGGCTATTAGGCCGTTGTCCTTGTTGATTTCCTCCATAGCTTTCGGCTACAACTGCGGTAGCCATCCTCAGTGGTGTCTGACTCCTGTTTTGGTATCGAACCATACAGGACTAGCTGGTATCACTA